>JAVJIF010002946.1:0-271004 GCA_038442645.1 Agave tequilana
CGAGATCTTCCAAAGGTCGGATTCCCATTTCTCCAAAGCCAGCAACAACAGCAGCCTTGAGACATAGTAAAAAGCAAGACAATTCAAAAATAGAATGGTGAAACTTTTCATTTATATTAAAAATAAAGTTTTACATCAAATTCATACAAAAACTCTCAAGCACTTACTTTTCCCTTCCGAGATGCCTCAGAAGGTGGAGTTAGAAGATCCGCGCCTTCCTTTAGGGGCACCACGAGTCGAGGTCCCGACGGTTGGAGCATCCGAGGGGAGACCCGTCTTCGGGGGGAGCAACACTACTAGACGGAGCGCTCAGAGAAGTTCTCACCTCCACTGCAGAACCACCACGTTCTGCAGTACGTCCCATGCATTGACTTTCGAAAAAGGCCTCGATCTCAAGGGGATACCGATGGGTCATGCCTTGCATCCCGTCCTTATATCCATCTTTGTACTTTTTGAATTTAATGACCTTCATCTACTACTGGCACTAGTCTTTCACTGTCTGAACACGCACCTTAGTCACTTCCTTGGCATCCGGCACCTGATCCAGGTTATCCTCAAAGCGCTCCTTCCCTACCTCAAAGCGGCCCTCTCTGACTCCAACGTGGTCTCTGCCACCTCAGCGCGTTGGCGCACCTCCTCTAGATCCCCGAGTCGATTATAGCTCTGACTCCTTTTACAGCTCGACGTCCTTTCGCTGTAACTCCGAGTTCACCGTCTGTAATTCGGAGTCTCTCTTCAACTCCAAGTTTTTCTTCTTTACTCTTCCTGAGCCTCGGATAGATGCTTCAGAAGAGTCTCCCTCTTATTTGACTCTTCTTGAAGCCGCTCCATCTTCGGACCTTGCATGACTACAGCCTCATGGTCCAAATCCGCCTGAAGCTGAGTGATCTTGGCGATCTCTTCCTTCCCTTCGGCATTGAGCTCATCCATACTTCGGAGCAACTCATCAATTGTGCCTTCCTCCTTTAGGGTGTCCCTATGAGCGTCCAGCAGCTCGGAGGTAAGCACAATGTTCTGAAATTGAAACATGAAAGAGTTAGACGTCAAATGAAAGTTAAAGTCAAAGAAGAATCACTGTGAAGCTCACCCTGAAGACCTCATTCTTCTAACACTGTTGTCCTTCAAGGGTCTCGAGCTTCTCTAGTCCCTCGAGGAAGTCACCATACCCTAGAAATACTTTCTCATCTTCCCTTCAGAGAAATAAGCCGAATAAGGAGCTCGGGGTGAGCTGCCCTGAGGTCTGCACCAGAGACTGAGTAGCAGTCCCTAGGGACCCTCGTGTTGTCCTCTATTAGCAGAGCTTCAGCAGCTCCTGCCCCCTCGAGTCTAAACGATGGCCTAGCTCCAGAGACGACCGGGGTTAATGACGTTATTGTTATAGAATCCTCCTCGGGGAGCACATCAGCATCGGGGCATTTTCTAATGACATTCCATATCCATGTCCACTGACTCAGAAAATGTTCTGATACCCTCCTCGGGGGCCTCAACGGCCTAGGAGCCCCCCTGAGCTCCAGAGCCAACAGGATTGAAGGGCCCAACCTGAGTGTCCTCCGTCACGCGGGACTGCCCGGCATTTGTAATAGGGCAAGCAGGCGCGACCGCCAACAGATTTTGCGTTTCTTTTTCATTAGACTCATCAAAGCCAATCATGCTCCTCTTTTGAAAAAAACAAAAAACAAAGCATTAAAAATCAGCACCATGGAAGAAAGTCTAACTATATTCAGGACCTACCTCTTCGAGAAGTTGAGGTTGCGAAGAATGTGTTGGGGCCTCTTGCTCTTAATAAGGACCACTCGCCCTAGGACCCTCAGCCTCTCGGACTCGACAGCAGGCTGGCTCTTACCCAGAGCTGGTACCCTCGGGATAATTGAAGGCATGAGAGGCCTGTTCAGGTCCAGCAGCCAACTTCAGTTCTGATGGTCATAGTTAATAGCGTCCAGTCTTCGCGGCTTCGCTACAATGTCGGCGAAAGCGTCGCTCCTTCCCAAGCAATCGAGCCCAAGTTTTAGGTGGTTGGGATGGCTCTGCACTCCTCCAACTCGACCTCCCAAGAGATAGACACCCGAACCATGGTATCCCGCATACCATGGTCGCTATCCACCAAGTTCACAATATTCTTCTTGCACCCACTCTGTGGCACAGAATAAAATAGTATTGAACCTCGTCTGTCCTAACTGGTCTTCCTCAGCACGTAGGCAGCACAGAAGACCTCACGCAGACATGCCTTTGGGATGATCAAAGCACAGAGGGCCTTGAACCCCAGCACGATGCGCCAGATAACCCCTGACAGTTGCGAGGGGGCGACTCTGAAGTGGCTCAGAATGCCGCGGACGAACTTGGTCAGCGGCAACTTCAGCCCCAGCACTAGAATTTGGGGATGCATATAGACACCGCCATTGGATGGAGGCAAAGCAAAATCAGTGCCCCATGGACAAAACTCGACCTCGATCCCCAGAGAGAGGTGAACGCCATATTTAGCCGGTTACTTGTCTACCTCCTCCTGACTATTGAGTTTTGTGGTCTTTGAGTCAAAATCCATGCCTATCCTAGTTTGAAATTGGGACATCTTCTCCGCTACGGCCTTGCTTTTGCTCGCGCCGCTGATAGCGCCGGATTTGCCTCCCTTTTTCATCTCTAAAGAAAAGGCTGAGTGAAGAAAATCTGGAGACAGAGAAAGATCACAAGACGAAGAAGACGAGAGGTTGAAGAACTCAGAAAGTTGGAATAATCTCCAGAGTTTGAGAGTGGGATGCTTTTCCCTCAAATCTCGTGTAGCCACTTGATCAAAAGCCTACGCGTGCCGCCACGGGTCAGATCCGAACCGTCACACTTGATTCGCTGCATCAACCTCGAGCACTGCACCCCTTCAAAAAGCAACGGTTACCTGACAGACACAACAGCAAATGGAATGTGCATTTAAGGTTCTACCAGCCTATACAAGCACACCACAAACGATCAAAAGCTGAAGAGAAACCAACAACCTGAGTTCAAGCTCAAGGGGTCCACTCCCCTCCTTTTCTCTTGGAATTCCCGGAGACACAACTCAATAGGGCATGTTCCAGACCTAACAGCCCGAGTTCAGGCTCAAGGGGTCCACTCCCTTCTTTTTCTCTCATAGTCCTCGGAGTCCTCGGAGGTACATAACTTCCGAGAGCGTGTTCCCAATCTCCAGCTGAAGAGAGGGAAGCAGAAGGGGCATCTGTAGTGGTCGGTTTCTGACCCCTCGAGTTCATGACACGTGTTCATCCAGCCCTCAGACAATCGCATGACACGTCTCCAGAATCTCTGAAGAAGAGTTTTAATCCCCTCTAAACTCTGAGCAGTCCAAACAGACAAGGGATAGAGATTGGGTCGGTTACGAGTAGCTCTATCTCCAAACCAAATCTTCATTTGAACCCGACGGTTACGGCTCGAAAGTGGATCAACCATATTGGCAGCTGGATGGATCCCACTGGATAAAGACAAATAGGTGCTCTATCCGATCTTCCATCAATATATACAATTTGGTGCATGGATAACTCTCCCGGGAATTACCCACTACAGATTTTCCCTATATGTGCATAGAATTTTAATATGGCCATTGAATAATGGAACACATGTTAGTCAGCGAAAGATACAAACTTTGTCTATCTGTTATAACATCGCTGTTAGATACAAATATTGACGTGGTTACCTTTGTGTTTACGTATTCCTTAACCCTTCTATTTCACTTGGCTAGCTGTCAAATACAGATGTAATTGTAGGGTGGGCCAAATGCTTCATCAACAATCTTTGTGTTATCTTTTTTTCTATAATGTGTGGAAATATATGTTCATCTTGAGCCACGATTGACTGGTTTACGTAATGGCACCTAGATGCTATTATGATTATCTATTTCATTTTGGGTAATAGAAGCTTAAACAGGGCAGCTGATTGTTTGTGCAAGATAGGGTTTTAATAGCCGTTGACACATTGATCCTTATATATGTTTACCTCACACTAACAGCTCTCAGATACAAGAACCAGTTCATAGATACAATCAATATTTAGCTGGATGATGGAAGCTTACGGAGCTTGAATACGGCCTGCTAATTTGCTGGCTAATCAAGCCATAACATTGTAGATCAGTGTTTCGTACAAGGAGCGTTTTTCTAAATCCCTAGGTCGATATTTGGTGTACCGTTGTCCACCTTATTTACTTTTAATAATCCAACTATTTATTGAAGGACTCTGCTTACTTGTTTTCCTTAACCAAATAAGAACATGAAGGAAAACTGAATAATATAGATTACAATTTACAACCAAAGACCAACTTTTGCACTAAATTTGTTGCAGTCAGTCCTGGGGATCAGGTTGTCTATGACTTCTCTACACGCAAGTGGAAAGAGTCGAAAAGTTAATACTGAACCATTTATAGTTCAAGTTAATTATCTGATTGCACTGCCAGGTTTCTGCAAAGCCTGACTGCTCCAGAGGTCAGCTACACCATTGCCATCTCGGCCTTCTGGGCCATTGAGACCGTGTACCAAGAAAGCTTCTCTCTTTGCTTAGAAAGTGGTTCTAAGACTCCTCAAGAGCTTATGGAGACTTGTCAGAGATGGGGAAATGCTAGTTTCGGTCAATACTGCCACGCCATTCAAAAAATTGCCGATAGGTGCCTAGAGAGGGCATCGAGTGATGAAGTTACAAAGGCAGAAGAGGTATTCCAAAGTGTTCTGTCACATTAGATTTACTTTTGGAACATGAGCTCAGGTGAATCTCAAAGACACTTTCTGTACTCAATGTAAAGTTTCATAAGATTTCTGTGTACAAGTTTTGTTTGACGAACTTGACATGATTATATAGTCCTGCCTAAATAAAATTCTCTTCTATCATTATTCTTCCACCCCTTACTAATTCCATGAAAGTTTTGATCTTAGACATAGCAAGGGGTGGAAGAATATTGAGAGAACTAGCAATGAGCACTTGTTTGGTAAAAAATTATTGGAATATCAAATAAAAATGTCTTTATGACATCATCATCATCAATTGAGAGAAATCAAGAGTCATCATCTTAAATTAGAAGGAATGAAGAGTCATCATCATCAATTTGGAGTCTCATCAATTGAGAGAAATAAAGAGTCATCATCTTCAATTAGAAGGAATGAAGAGTCATCATCAATTGGAGTCATCATCAATTGAGAGAAATAAAGAGTCATCATCTTCAATTAGAAGGAATGAAGAGTCATCATCATCAATTAGGAGTCATCATCAATTGAGTCATCATCTTCAATTAGAAAGAATGAAGAGTCATCATCATATATGTATTATTTGCCTATAAAAGGCTAGTGTATCTCTTTGTTTTTTTTAATCAAGCAAGCAAGCAAGAAAAAAAAGTTGAATAAGATCCATTCTCCACTTAAAATTTTAGATTATAGTATATTAATCCGTAGACTAGCATACAACAATTGGTATCAGAGCCAATTCAATTTTTGTTTCATTTCTTCTTCTCCTCATGGCCTCCATCAACAATCTCATCAATCCACAAGTGCTCAAATTATTGAAAGATAACTATGAGAGTTGGTCAATTCAGATGAAAGCTCTATTTGGTCTCAAGAGTTGTGGGAGCTAATCTTTGATGGGTTTAAGGAACCCACACCGGAGGTAGAAGCCGCCTACACCGCCAAAGAGAAGAAAGCTCTTAAAGAGCAAAGAAAGAAGGATAGCAAGGCTCGTTTTCTACTCTATCAAGGGTTAGACGAGTCTACCTTCGAGAGAGTTGCTGAAGCAACGACGAGCAAGGAAGCATGGGAAATCCTTGCTACCATTTACAAAGGAGTCGAGCGGGTGAAGCGAATTCGCTTCAAACTTTGAGGGGCGATCTTGAAGCCGCTCAAATGAAAGATGAAGAAAAAATCTCCGATTATTATTCACGATTACTTCTAATTGTGAATAAAATGAGGAGAGAAATGGAGAGAAGATGGAGGACATCCGAGTGATGGAGAAATTGCTGCGATCCCTCACATCAAAGTTCGAGCACGTGGTGGCGGCGGCGATTGAAGAGTCTAAGAATTTGGAGGAGATTTCAATAGAGGAGCTTTGGGATCCCTCCAAGTTCATGAACAACGCATGCAAAAGAAGACTGGTTTCATAGTCTTGGAACAAGCATTAGAGTCAAAACTGACTCTAAATGATCGTGGCTCACATGGTAGAGGTCGTGGTCGTGGCAGAGGTAGGGGACGTGGTCCCCAATAACGAACCACTCAAAATCAAGTGGAGTTCCAAAGCTTCAGAGGTCGAGGACGAAGCAATCGGGGAAGATTTACATCTGGACGTGGAAACAACAAGAACGTCCAATGTTACAACTTTCAAAAATTTGGACACTATGCCTCGGATTGCTAGTACAGAACTGAAGATCTTACCAGTCTTGCCGAAGCAACAAATGACGTGGGTAATAACTCTACTCTTCTTCTTGCTCATGATGATTCAAGTGTTCAGAATGATGTTTGGTACCTTGACTCGGGTGCTAGCAACACATGTGCGGGAAGAAAGAACTATTCATGGAACTTGCAGAAGGAGTTCATGGAAGTGTAAGCTTGGGAGATTCTTCAAAACTCTTCGTTGAAAGCAGAGGGAAGATCAAAATCTATCAAAAGGATGGTAAGCCCGAGTATATTTCTGATGTTTATTATATTCCTAACATGAAAAGTAATATTCTCAGCATCGGTCAATTACTCGAAAAAGGATATAAAGTATATATGGAGAATAACCATCTTTGGTTGAAAAATGCAAAAGGAGGTCTTATAGCTTGTATTAAGATGACAAGGAACCGCATGTTTTCCTTGCATCTAAACACAAAAATTGAGAAGAGTTTTCAAGGACTCATGAAGAATGAGTCATGGAGGTGGCATCTTCGCTTCGGTCATCTAAATTTCAGCGGCCTGAAGCTACTATCTACAGCCGGCATGGTACGAGGTTTACCAACAATCGATCCACCAAGTCATACTTGTGAAGTTTGCATAATTGGTAAGCAAACACGACTTCCTTTTCCCAATAGAAAGTCGTGGAGAGCGAGGCACCATTACAACTTGTTCATACTGACATCTGCGGACCGCTAGATCCCGTCTCTTTAGGAGGTAATAGATATTTTATTACTTTCATTGATGATTTCAGTAGAAAGTTGTGGGTGTACATTCTTAAAGAAAAATCTGCTGCCTTTACTACCTTTAAGAATTTTAAAGCTCTTGTTGAAGCAGAGAGTGGCTATAAGCTAAAAACTCTCCGATCTGATCGAGGTGGTGAGTACACCTCAAATATGTTTCAAGAATATTGCAGGGAGCAAGGCATAAAGAGGCAGTTTACTACTGCCTATACACCACAGCAAAATGGCATCGCAGAAAGAAAGAACCGCACTATTCTTGACATGACAAGAACCATGCTTAAAGAAAAGGGACTGCCGAAGCAGTTTTGGGCGGAAGCTGTGGCATGTTCAACCTACTTGCTCAACCGGTGCCCGACGAAGCAAGTGAAGGGCAAGACGCCTCAAGAAGCATGGAGCGGCTATACGCCTAATGTCGCACACCTACGAATTTTTGGGTGTGTTGCATATGCTCAAGTACCTGAAGTCAAAAGGAAGAAGCTTGACAATCATGGTGAAAAATGCATTTTCATCGGATATAGCGAGGAGTCGAAGGCATACAAGCTTTACAATCCACTAACTAAGAAACTAGTGGTTAGTAGAGATGTTGTCTTCAATGAAGCTGAAGCATGGAGTTGGAGCAATGAAGAGACTGTCAAAGAGCAACCCATGGTGAATGAACCTGACGAGCCCCTACAAGAGGATCCACCACCAACTACACCACCATCTCCTCAACATGCTACACCGTCTCCTGCAAGAGGTTCTCCATCTTCTGGGGAAGGTAGTAGTAGCGAATCCTCCGTGCAACGAGGTCCAATCAAAATGAGAAGCCTCAGGGAGATCTATGAGCAGATAGAAGAAGATGGAGAAACTAATCTCTTTTGTTTATATGCCGATCATGAGCCTCTCACTTTCCAAGAGGCTAAGGAAGAAGATTGTTGGCGATCAGCAATGAAGGAGGAGATGCATGCCATCCAGAAGAACGACACATGGGAGTTGACAACACTTCCACAAAATCACAAGGCGATAGGTGTCAAATGGGTGTACAAGATCAAACGCACAGCAGATGGTGAGGTTGATCGGTACAAGGCGAGGCTTGTGGCGAAAGGCTACAAACAAAAATACGGCATCGACTATGAAGAAGTCTTTGCACCAGTTGCTCGATTAGACACGGTGAGACTATTAATTTCACTTGCAGCTCATCACAGGTGGAAGATATATCATCTAGATGTCAAGTCAGCATTTCTCAATGGTATTCTTGAAGAAGAGGTGTATGTACAACAACCAGAAGGTTTTCTGGTAAAAGGGCAAGAAGACAAAGTATATCACCTAAAGAAAGCCTTGTACGGCTTAAAGCAGGCACCACGGGCATGGAATGCCCGAATTGATGGTTATCTTCATCAAAACGGCTTCACCAAATGTCCTTATGAGCATGCCATCTACATGAAGAGGAACCATCAAGGTGAATTTCTAATAATTTGTCTTTATGTTGATGACTTGTTATACACAGGAAGTTGCGTCGAGATGCTTGCTGAATTCAAGGAGGCGATGTTCAATGAATTTGAGATGACGGACAATGGATTGATGTCCTATTTTCTTGGTATCGAAGTGAAACAACAACAAGATGGGATATTTATATCTCAAAAGAAGTACATGAAGGAGATCTTGGAGAAATTCAAGATGAGTAACTGCAACCCAGTAAACACCCCAATAGCCACAGGAATGAAGCTATCAAGAGAAGGAATTGGAGATTTTGTAGACTCGACTTTTTTCAAAAGTCTAGTTGGTAGCCTGAGGTACTTAACGATCACAAGGCCTGATATTGTTTACGGAGTCGGACTTGTGAGTCGCTATATGGAGACACCGAAGGAGTCTCATTGGCTAGCTGCAAAGAGAATTCTAAGGTATATCAAAGGCACACTCAACCTTGGTCTATTTTATACTTATGGTGAAACTGCAGAGTTAGTAGGCTATTCAGATAGCGACTGGGGAGGTGACCAAGATGAGAGGAAAAGCACCACTGGCTATATCTTCTATCTTGGGTCAACTGCATTTTCATGGACCTCAAAGAAGCAAGGAGTTGTGGCCTTATCTTCATGCGAAGCAGAGTATGTGGCAGCTTCATCTACTGTATGTGAAGCTATTTGGTTGCGGAACATTTTAAAGGAATTGGATCATCCACAAGAAGAAGCGACTGTAATATTTGTGGACAACAAATCAGCCATCCAACTTGCAAAGAACCCAATACATCATGGGAGGAGTAAACATATAGATACACGGTTTCATTTTCTCAGAGGCCATGTAAAGCAGAAAACTGTGGAGCTGGAGTATTGTCATACCATGGAGCAAGTAGCAGATATTTTCACCAAGCCATTGCCTATTAAACCTTTCAGAAGGCTAAAAGAAATGCTCGGTATGAAAACATTTTGATTTGAGGGGGTGTGTTGGAATATCAAATAAAAATGTCTTTATGACATCATCATCATCAATTGAGAGAAATAAAGAGTCATCATCTTAAATTAGAAGGAATGAACAGTCATCATCATCAATTTGGAGTCATCATCAATTGAGAGAAATAGTCATCATCTTTAATTAGAAGGAATGAAGAGTCATCATCAATTTGGAATCATCATCAATTGAGAGAAATAAAGAGTCATCATCTTCAATTAGAAGGAATGAAGAGTCATCATCATCAATTAGGAGTCATCATCAATTGAGTCATCATCTTCAATTAGAAGGAATGAAGAGTCATCATCATATATGTATTATTTGCCTATAAAAGGCTAGTATATCTCTTGTTTTTTTTTTAATCAAGCAAGCAAGCAAGAAAAAAAAGTTGAATAAGATCAATTCTCCACTTAAAATTTTAGATTATAGTATATTAGTCCGTAGACTAGTATACAACAAAAATAAAATCCCATCCAATTGTTGCTTGACAAAAAGTATATAGTGTGAGTTCGCACCTATATGGACACTTGGTGTGGGAGTTGGACACAAATGTTTCCAATATCTAGGCCATAGATCCAAATGTGTCCTCATCATACTTGAACCAATGTGACTTAGTTGTTTTGAGAAAAAGGTGTGCAACCTGGCCCATAGACTCTACATCTTTTAACATTTAGATTTTTTTTTTCCTCCCCAAATTGACACATTCAGTAAAAATATCTGCAGAGCACACTGACTTGGACTTCTCCCATTGGCCACAAAATGATAAGAAATGAGTGAACCCAGAAGACCCTCACCCTATCAAAAACCTCCCTCTGTCCTGTTGGCCTGCCCCATAACTCCTCATTGCACCATTCCCTGAGAGTGAACACTAGCTGTAGCAGAGCAAGGAGAAAGAAGTAGAAGAGAGCAATGGCCACTGCTCTCTCTACTGTGAGCCTCTCCACACCAACGGGGGTCATCTCCAACAAGACTGACATCCCAAAAGCTCCCAAGAGGAGCCTTGTCTCTTGGAAGACCAAGATTGGCTATGGGGCCGGCCGCCTGATGATGGTCCGGCCGGTCATGAGCGCGCCCACTCCTGGGATATCAGAGAAGGTGGCAGAGAGCATAGAGAAGGCGAAGGAGGCCTGCGAAGGCGATGCAGCAAGCGGGGAGTGTGCGGCTGCATGGGACGAGGTGGAGGAGCTCAGTGCTGCCGCCAGCCATGCCCGCGACAAGGTGAAGGATTCTGACCCACTGGAGGCTTACTGCAAGGATAACCCCGAGACCAATGAGTGCCGGACCTACGAAGACTGAGCTCTTGAGTAGAAGGGAGCATCAATTAGGAAGAAGACAGAATCAGAATCAGAGTCACAATACTGAGAAAAGCAGGGTGTTATGCTAGTTTGGATGGTGGATTGAACTATTTTATTTGCATCAGTTTTTCCTTGTAATTTTATCTGTTTTTCTGTTATATCTGTGATTTTAGTTCACATAAATGGAAACAGTGGCTATGTTTATGATGATATTTTAGTAGGTTTATGCAATAACTGTTGCAAAGCTTTATACTTGTATCCAAAATTCACATTTCTAGAAAGATTGCACCCAAGTGGATGCAAAATATCATGAGATATGAACTCTTACACATCAAAAATGGGCAGTCCTTTTCTAAATTACAGCATAAAACGATAAAATAGTATTGATCTTTCTCTCATCTTCATTATAATTATAAGTAATGGATGGCCATGTTTTGTTCTTACAATTTGTATGCGCTGAGAGATCGCATACAAAAACATAATATAAGAAATAGAAAATATACGAGATTCTTGTTAGCTATCCATGTTCTCGCTGTTGTTTTTCGCCATGGCGGCATGAATAATTAAGTGGAAAGATGACCGTCTATTCTTTCTACTGAAGATGAGAGGATCAAATGGGAACCCTAGCGACAGTGATTATATTTTGTAATCTGCTGGTTAATTCCAAATATGTGATGCCACAGGCTTTTTTTAATATCACTTTAGGTATAGATTATAGGTCTGATTACTGCATGATTACTGTGTGAGGTTAATGGTTTTGAGAGCAACCAAGAAATTGTGGGTCATGACTCATTCCCAGTCAAGTAGTTCACGGAAACTATGGGGACCCATGTCCAGGATAGCATGGGAGCTTAGCTCATTGTATTTGTATTCACCTTCAAGACTCCATATAAAATATACTGGCATGATGATGATAGTGATCCGTTCAAATATGCACAGAACAATATTTAAACTGTTTGTCAACGTTGATAAATAGGAAGAAATTCATAAGATATTAGGCCCCAGAGGATGAAGTATAAGAAGTCTCAAGTTCAAGTCCGATCACGATTTTTACTCTCACTTGCGGCAAACAAATCAAAAATATCAGAACCTTCCATAAGTTGAAATTTTTAAGCAGCAGTTTTTTGCTCTTGTTTTGGACCTTGCATAGAATTATTGTTGGCGGTGCGCAATCCAACCGGGCATCTTCAAGATGAAAAACAATCAAAGTGCTTAACCCTCAGATCATCATATGTTGCACATCCGGCAAGCTGGGTCTCAGCCATACAATATAGTAATCCCTAAGCCCGCTCATTAGGGGTGGCAATTGGGTCGGGTCGGGGCGACCCGACCCGATTACTGCTCGACCCTTATATAATCGGGTCGGGTCGACCTATTTGACCCGATTATTAAATTTTAAATACAATTTCTTTACATTTTATTACCAAATTGTTGAGTGGTATAGTTAGTCATCACACTAAACTCCACACACTAGAGGCCACGGGTTCAAAACTGGTGTTACGCATATTTTTTGACAATTTGATTTAGGCGAAGGGGAGGAGGGGGGGCGGCAGAGGAGAAGATCAAGGGGAGGAGGCCGAGGAGGGGAGAGAATAATCGGGTCTAGCGGGTCAAGCGGGTCTGGCGAGTTCGGGTGGACCCAACCCATTTAATAATCGGGTCAGACGGGTCGACCCGATTACGACCCAAACCCGATTAGCCCAAAATCAGACCCGCTAACTTCGGGTCAGGTCGGGTCGGGTCTGACGGGTCGCGACCCGTCTGCCACCCCTACCGCTCATTAGGCGGTGGTAATGAACAGTTTTTCAATAATAGAACAAATGAGTAGTGGGAAAACTGAACAATCATTCAATTATAGAATGAATTTGTCAAAAACAATGAGCGGCCTAAAGATGTTTAAATTGTTAATTTTTCAAATATTTAGATTTCAGTAGATAGAGATCAAGATGAATGGTTCAGATCGTCTAGAAATATGTCCAATTTTAGCCTCTAAAAGCCACCCCTCACGGCAAGTTATCCTTTAATGGCCACCATCACGCAAGTCCACAAGTATCCTCTTGCAACAATCTGTAAGCCAAAAGTTTGGAACTCTTATAAGAAAGGTCAAGCTGCAAATTACATTCATCTTTAAAGTTAAGGCAACACATAAGCCATAAGCAAAGACAACACTTGAAAGAAACCACACATTACATCAAAAGAGTTAGATTTTACTCAAAATTAAAGATAGTTTCGTGCAGCCGCAGAATTCATAAAATTGCAGAACAAAGAACAAACATGACATACTAAAACACAGATAATTTCACACCATTGAACATTCAACTCAAGTAGAACAATAATTCTACACCATCATTTTCTAAAATAAAATGCAAACACAAATATTAGTTCTTCATATGCTTATACACACAGCTGGTGTATGTCACATCTTCTAGTTCTTGACATCCAAATTACAGTAAATATGCCAATACATTCAAAACTAAGAAATAAATGTTTTTTTTTGTTATAAAACCCGAAAAATATAACACTGAGAGAGAGAATTCTAGAGAGATATAGTAAAAAGAGAAACTCTTATTGATTTCTAAATTATACATAAAATAATCAGGAAGGACTTATTTATAGAAAAACTTTAGGGTACTATGAAGTTTCTATTTGCATGATGACCTCATCGCTTACGTCATCGCACAGTAATATTACTATTCCTGTATAGTAAAGTGGGAAGCCATCATTTCATAACACTCCCCTTGGTTATCCACCATTCATAATGACTCATTAAAAATCTTGCTAGGAAAACACAGTGGGATAAACTCATAACGAAGGAAAAAAGAGTACAACATATTTGTATATGTGCTATGTTGCCTCTTTAAAAATCTTACTTGAAAAATCCTGTGGGATAAAACATAGTAAGGAAAAAGGAGTACAACCATGTAAACTCCCCCTCAAGTTGGCATGAGTAGTTTTTTCCCATAAATCTCGCAAATGACGCATCCTGATATCACAAATAAGCTTTTTGTGAGTTGTAGTGGGAAATGCCTTTGTGAAGAAATCTTCCGCATTATCACTTGATCGGATATGTTGAATATTAATTTTCTTATCTTTTTAAGCTCTTGGTTGAATGAGAAAAACTTTGGAGATATGTGCTTGGTACAGTCGCTTTTCATTTGAGCGATGCATGCATCATTGTCTTCAAAAAATACTGTTGGATCTCTCTCCACTGATAATCCACAAGTTACTTGAATGTGTTGAGTTATAAACCTTAACCATACACATTCTCGACTTGCTTCATGAAGTGCTATGACTTCAGTATGATTAGAAGAAGTGGGTATAAGTGTCTGCTTTTGTGAACGTTAAGAGATCGTCGCGAAATCACTTAGAGGAGGGGTAAATAGGTGACTAGCTAATCTAATGATAAATAATGCGGAATTAAAACTATTTATGCAAACTAAAAATTCTTAAACTAAACATACAAGGTATAACACAAGAGTGTAGCCGGATTCCCCGTGAAGGGCTCTGGACTATCTCCTCAAGATTCCTCTAGAAAAGAGTTGAGGTGCCGTATGGCTCTCTTGTTTGAATACAAGTGTGAGCAAACAATCTCAAGCATATAACAATTAAGCACAAGTATATCAAGCAAGTAAAGATATAAGTAATGTAAGTAAGCAAGATATAAACACAAGTGAGAGATAGAGAGAGCAATCACAAACACGGGAGATTTGTTTCGAGGTTCGAGCACCCTTGCTCTACGTCCCCACCTTCAACACTACGAAGGATTTTCACTAAAAATCGATCCCACCGGATCACTCGGTGCCGCAACACCTACAAGCGAGTTCACACTAGAACTCCTTTGAACTCTCTAGTCCCTCTCTTGTTCCCGCTAGAACAAACACACGCAAGCTTGCCGAGGCCGCACCTCTACACTGAGCTCTCACTAGAACTCGAAACAACGCGAACCCGCAAGTCTGTCTCCTCAAAATACAAAGATGAAAACTTTGGTGATCTAAATACTTTGATCACCTAAAATAACTCTCACAACAACTCTCCTACAGGATGGATTTATCAATGGAAAGCTCAAGTATGTGCTAGAAAAGTAAGGAATGATTGTGGTGAAAAACTCAAGAAAAGCTCTTTTGAAAACACTCTTGTTAAACTCTCTTTTGATATGAAAATTTTAGTTCTAAAACAAGTGGAGATAAACACTTAGGAGTGTAGAAAAAATTAGCTCAAAAACCCACTTAAAATCTTGTGGAAAACAGTCCATGGGAATCCCATATAAATAGGCTCCAAAATATGGCCGTTGGAGGCCTAGTCAGCAGTCTGCACTGCTGTAGGTCAACCGCCCGGTCGACCGCTAACGGTCGGATTTTCGACAGTTGGGAAGGTCGGTCGACCAGCCGGTCGACCGCCTTCAGGGTAATGGCCTAGCGGTCGACCGCCCGGTCGACCGGTCCATTTCCAGAGAGCAGACACTCTCTGGCGGTCGACCGTGCGGTCGACCGGCCCTGGTCGTGCACGTTTTGTGCACGTCGGTCGACCTCCCAATCGACCGACCCCTGGCTCGGTCGACCGTGTGGTCGACCGGCAGAAGACCAAAAACAGTATTTACAGGAATTTAAAAGTTGTCTTTTTACCTTTGATAAAATGCCATAAATCTACAAAAAATCTACAAAAATAAGTTCAGTATTATACTTTGATATACAAACATGTTTGAGTAAAAATCAAAACATGTTACAAACATTTTGAACTGTTTGTGTGTTATGAAAATTTTGGCTTTAAACAAAATCCGTATTTTTCCAAATTGATTTTTCAAAATTGAAAACCGATTTTTTTCAAAACTCCTCCAAATACAAAAACAAGATATTCTAAACACTTTTAAAGTTTAGTGTGTATGGATACGATCCACTACACATATATGATGAAATATCTATGTTTTTGACATTAAGCTCTAAATAAAATTTTGATAAAACACATGTTATATTTTGAGGCTTAAAAATCAAAACGGTATTTTTACAAAAGAAAACTCTTTTATAAAAACTCATCTAAATCTTGTGTGTGAGTATATATGATACTTGAGCAATCCATCAACTAATCTATCCTTTATATTTTATCTAAAAATAAAATCTTACTAAAACAAACCTAGACACAAGTCTTCTCTAGAAGGTCTTCACTTGAAAATCTTCTTCTCCTTCTTGGCTTGGTCCAAATCATGATCCAATGAGCTAGACTCCTCTTGAGTACTTGATGTGGTCTTGATGCACAAGCTCTTGAATCAACACGTGCTAGCTCCAAAACTTGACTTTAAATCCTTTGATGAACGTAAACTCCTACTAAGATCTTGATTACAAATCTGAGACTAAATAAACACAAGATCATTAGTACTATAACTACATGAGTTAATCATCATCAAAACTAGAGTGATGGGCTTTGGGCAAACAATCTTCCCCTTTTTGATGATGATAAAACTCATAGAGTTATATATGCATGGATTAAAGTTAAGCTTCATAGAAGCTCCCCCTTAACTCATGCATGACAATAAACAACAATAAACAAATATATATTCAATGAAGTACATGAAACTAAACAAATATATCATCATAAACAGGGTGAGAGAAACATGCATACCAAAAACCTTCTCTCCCTTTTTGTTTAAACTATCAAAATATTTTCCCTCATATCTTATTGTTTATTGTAAAATGCATAAACTCAATATATGCAAAAACTCAAATATGCATATTAAACTCAAAATCTTTCTCTCCCTTTTTTCAATCACCAACAAAGGGGTAAAATAAAACAAATCAATCATAAGGATATATATGCGATATGCATTCATGAAGAGGAAGACGTTAAGTTAGCTTCCCTGCATACATGCATTACATGAAGAAGGAATGATAAGCCCTAACTCACATAACGCATAATATACAATGCATAAGTGGAGATGTTGAGCTCCCCCTACACACGTGTATCACATAAAGAAGAGATGTCAACTCCTCAATATAAGATACACTCAACATGAATCTATATATAGAAGAGATGTTAAGCTCCCCTTATACATAGACAAATACATATCAAAACATTTTTAACACAAATTTTGATATTTTACTCAAGGTAATAAAACAAATTTTGAGATACCATTTGTACATAAATAAAATTTTAAGATACCAATTGTAAATAAACAATACAAATTTTGAATTTTTTTTTAAAATCAACAAATCAATTTGAGATATCATAGATTTTGATACCATATGAAATAGGAAATTTATGATACCAATTGAAATTGAAACATTTGTACATTTTGATATATATGAAAGAAAATATTTTATATTTTGATACCAATTGAAATACATGGTAAATTTTTATACTAAATAGGTAAAACATAATGATACCAAATGAAATTTAAACCCAATTGGAAATTGAAACATGTTGATACCAATTGAAGTATATTGTAAACATTGATACCAATAAAAAAATACCAAATGAAAATAAACATAAGCTTATAGAAGTACCAATTGAGATACCAATTGAAATCAAGATTTAATTCAAGCTTAGCATAAACATAATTTATGCTTTAAACATATAAATATCTAGTAAATCAAGCACAATCAAATCATATATATGTATGAAAAAAATTACCAATAAAAATTAATATTATTTGAAATTTAAAGCACACATATATAGAAACAAATTATGAGTATACAAAAAATATCAATTATAATACCAATTGAAAATATGATGAGAAGAAGTGTATAACTCATAAAGATCCACCCTTTTCATGCACATGATAAAAGATATTTAGTTTGAGCATACAAGGCATGGTCGCCCATCCATCCGTCCTTAAAGGGTAGAAGTTTTCAAAATAGATTTGAAAATATTTATAGATTGAAAACACTATCAAATGAAGAATAAATAACTAGTTAAAGTAGTTTTTAAAAAACTAGTTAAAGATCCTTCAAACATTAAAACAAATCATGTGTATCTCATGAATCATACTAAATACATAAAAGATGACACTCGAAATCTATAAAGCTCAAAAGTGTTCATGAAATAAAGTCATGAATAAACAAAGAAATAATGTGAGTGTACAATCATCATGTGAATAGCATATTCATGAAAATAGTCAATGAAGCTCAAAGCAAATATGAATATCATTTTATCAAACAAATATGAAAATCATAAAGATTTATTTTTCATTTGAAAATAAACTTTAAGGTATATGTATGATTTATCCAAATCTAACAATATGCATACATATCCCAAACATAAAAAGAGTCCATAATAGTATTTGCATGAAGGCAAGAGACTCAAGGGTGTACATGTATATTTATTAGTTTTGGATAAAGATTACATATACATGAAGCAAAGCATGCAAAAAGATAGG
Source organism: Agave tequilana (assembly GCA_038442645.1). NCBI lineage: Eukaryota > Viridiplantae > Streptophyta > Magnoliopsida > Asparagales > Asparagaceae > Agave > Agave tequilana. The sequence continues at coordinate 18,206 of JAVJIF010002946.1, forward strand.
CAAGACAAGTATAAATGAGGGAATCATCAAAACTAGGCTATACATGAGTATGTAGTGAGTACAAGTGAGCAATGAAGTGCAAACATATATGACTCAAATGTTGCTCACTACTTGTACAAGTATATACACAAGTTTTGACAAAAACTACATCTAAACAAGTATTTATCACATGAAATGCAAAACATGAACATTTTAATCATAAAACTAAAACATGCTAAAAATCATCAAATATAAAAGCATTTAAACTAAATGGAGTTTAGAGATAGTTACCAAATCACATGAACTACGCTCTAAGTCTCCAAAACATGATAGTCCTTCTACCAAATTCCTTGATAGTGATGCATCAATTTGTAGTGTTCATTTGATCCCATGCATCCACTACTAAGGCACCAACCCTCTCACGTCATGTGAGAGCCCACACTTACATCAAATACAAAGGTGGGAATTTTGGTACCCATTTTCTTTTGGGTCCACAGGGGTTAGCTTTGTTCGGAACCCAAACATTTTTATTAGCAAAATTGAAAGAATTTATTCTATCATAACAAAATCTTGCTAAATGGCCTTTGCGGCCGTAATGTGTACATTTGTACACTCTATTATGCACATAAGAATGAGTATGATCATGACGTGCGAAGTGTACATATGCGTGCCGTGAGTAATGTGCATGAACATGAGGAACTTGTTTCTTTTGAAACAAGGTTTCTAATCTAGAATGGTTAAATGCACAATCGCTCAAAATTGAGCTCAAACAATTTATCTTATTTTTTAAAAACTTAATCTCATTTTTATCAATGGTAGTGGCATGAAAAGCATGATCAACAATCTTTTTCTTTTTAGGAATATTTTTCTTTTCTTTTAAAATAATTTTTCTTTTTAAAGATATATTTTCATTCAAAGCAATTTCCTTTTCTTTTTCCACCAACATAATTTTACTTTTCAGAGAAGTATTTCCTTCACAAAGATCATTTTATTTAGAAGACAAGGAAACATTCTCATTTTTCAAAAAATCGTTTTCTTTAGAAAAGCATTCCAATTTATTTTTAAAAGAGTCATTTTCTTTTAACAAAGAAGTGTTGTTCTTTTTCAATTTATTATTATCCTTTTTAAGCAATTCATATTTTTCAAGAAGTTGTTGACAAAATGATTCAAGCTCATTATAAGACATATCAACATCCTCTTCTAACTCAGATTCGGAGTTTACCTCAAGGGGGTTATCCCCTTGGACCATGTAGCATACGTTGGAAGCCTCACTATCAACATCCGAGTCGCTCCCCGTATAGTATTGCTCTTGTTCGTCAAGGGAGACAATAGTGTTCCATACTACAAAAGTCGAATGAAGATTAGAAACCCTACATAAATAATCATCATTTAGGGTACTCTTCAAAGAATGGATGACTTTTGCATTAGCCTCTAAATGTTTGCCATTTAAACAATATGAATTTTTAATAGTGGCAAAGTAAACATGAATGCCTAAGGCTTTGAGGTACAATGACATCTTAACCTTCCAAGTTTGGATGTTAAGAATGTCAAAGATGGGAGGTGACATGAAATCCATGTGTGTGTACAAATATTATGATTAGCCAAAAAATAAGAATCTTTAACTCTAGGTTGTTAGACCCAAATCAAGAGCACTTGGCTCTGATACCAATTGAAATCACCTAAAGGGGGGTGAATAGATGACTAGCTAATCTAATGATAAATAATGCGAAATTAAAACTATTTATGCAAACTAAAAATTCTTAAACTAAACACACAAGGTATAACACAAGAGTGTAGCCGGATTCCCCTTGAAGAGCTCTGGACTATCTCCTCAAGATTCCTCTAGATAAGAGTTGAGGTGCCGCTATGGCTCTCTTGGTTGAATACAAGTGTGAGCAAACAATCCCAAGCATATAACAATTAAGTACAAGTATATCAAGCAAGTAAAGATATAAGCAATGCAAGCAAGCAAGATATAAACACAGGTGAGAGATAGAGAGAGCAATCGCAAACACGGGAGATTTGTTTTGAGGTTCGAGCACCCTTGCTCTACGTCCCCGCCTTCAACACTATGAAGGATTTTCACTATAAACTGATCTCACCGGATCACTTGGTACCGCAACACCTACAAGCGAGTTCACACTAAAACTCTTTTGGACTCTCTAGTCCCTCTCTTGTTCCCGCAAGAACAAACACACGCTAGCACGCAAGCTTATCGAGGCCGCACCTCTACACCGAGCTCTCACTAGAACTCGAAATAATGCGAACCCGCAAGTCCGCCTCCTCAAAATACAAAGATGAAAACTTTGGTGATCTAAACACTTTGATCACCTAAAACAACTCTCACAACAACTCTCCTATAGGATGGATTTATCAATGAAAAGCTCAAGTATGTGTGAGAAAAGCAAGGAATGATTGTGGTGAAAAACTCAAGAAAAACTCTTTTGAAAACACTCTTGTTAAACTCTCCTTTTGATATGGAAGTTTTGGCTCTAAAATAAGTGGAGATAAACACTTAGAAGTGTAGGAAAAACTAGCTCAAAAACTCACTTAAAATCTTGTGAAAAACAGTCCATGGGAACCCCATATAAATAGGCTCCAAAATATGGCCGTTGGAGACCTAGTCAGCAGTCTGCACTGCTATCGGTCGACTGACAACGGTCGGATTTCCGACCGTTGGGAAAGTCAGTCGACTGGCCGGTCGACCGCCTTCAGGGCAATGGCCTAGCGGTCGATCGCCCGGTCGACCGGGCCATTTTCAGAGAGCAGACACTCTCTGGCGGTCGACCGTGCGGTCGACTGGCCCTGGCCGTGCACGTTTTGTTCATGTCGGTTGACCAGACCGCACGGCCCTGGCCGTGCACGTTTTGTGCACGTCGGTCGACCGCCCGGTCGACTGACCCCTGGCTCGGTCGACCGTGCAGTCGACCGGCAGAAGGCCAAAAACAGTATTTACAGGAATCTAAAAGTTATCTTTTTACCTTTGATAAAATTTCATAAATCCACAAAAAATCTACAAAAATAAGTTCAGTATTATACTTTGATATACAAACATATTTGAGTAAAAATCAAAACATGTTACAAACATTTTGAACTATTTTTGTGTTATGGAAATTTTAGCTTTAAACAAAATTCGTATTTTTCCAAATTGATTTTTCAAAATTGAAAACCGATTTTTCCAAAACTCCTCCAAATACAAAAACAAGATATTCTAAACACTTTTAAAGCTTAGTGTGTATGGATATGATCTAATACACATATATGATGAAATATCTATATTTTTGACATTAAGCTCTAAATAAAGTTTTGATAAAACACATGTTATATTTTAAGGCTTAAAAGCCAAAAAGCTATTTTTTCAAAACGAAAACTCTTTTATAAAAACTCATCTAAATCTTGTGTGTTAGTGTATATGATACTTGAGCCATCCACCAACAATCTATCCTTTATATTTTATCTAAAAATAAAATCTTACTAAAATAAACCTAGACACATGTCTTCTCTAGAAGGTCTTCACTTGAAAAGCTTCTTCTCCTTCTTGTCTTGGTCCAAATCATGATCCAATGAGCTAGACTCCTCTTGAGTACTTGATGTGGTCTTGATGCACAAGCTCTTGAATCAACACGTGCTAGCTCCAAAATTTGACTTTAGATTCTTTGATGAAGCTAAACACCTACTAAGATCTTGATCACAAATATGAAACTAAATAAACACAAGATCATTAGTACTATAACTACATGAGTTAATCATTATCAAACTAGAGTGATGGGCCTTTGGGCCAACACGTCGTACCTCCACATGTGAACCCATATCATGTTTAAGATCTGACTTTATATGGATTTGATAGGTAACCGGCATCTACATAATCAATCATTTCATGTTTTAATCCTCTGAAATAAAATAAACCTAAATTAGTTCTTACTCGAAGATAACAAAATACATGTTTAATTCAATCCAATGTCTCCGTGTAGGAGATGAGGTAAATCTTGATGATAGATTAGTAGCAAATGCTATATTTGATCGGGTATAATTAGTAAAATACATAAGAGCTCCAATTGCACTAAGATATGGTATTTCAGAACAAGAATCTCTTCATTATCTTCACGAAGGCGAAATAGATTTTTTTTACATTTAATGATCTAACAATCATTAGAGTACTTAAAGGATTTGCTTTATCCATGCTAAAGTGTTTCAAGATCTTTTCAGTATAATTTCATTGATGCAAAAGTATTTCACTTTGAAGGTGCTCAACTTATAAGTTAATATAATATTTGGTTTCTCCAAGATCTTTCATTTCAGATTCATTTTTTAAGTATATATTTGCTTCTAGAATTTCTTTGTGAGTCCCAATGATATTTAAATCATCAATATAGATAGTAATGATAATAAATTTTGATTTTGTTTTCTTAATAAAAATAGATGGGCATGTAGGATTATTCACATATCCTTCCTTTAACAAATACTCGCTTAAGCGATTATACCACATGCGTCCTGATTGATTTAACCTATATAATGATTTTTTGTAATTTGATCAAATATAATTCTTTGGGTTTTGAACTTGATGCTTCAGGCATCTTAAATCCTTCAAGAATTTTCATATAAATATCGCTATCAAGCGATCCATATAAATAAGCTGTAACAACATCCATAAGACGTATTTCTAAATTTTTAGAAACTGCTAGGCTGATTAAATATCTAAACGTAATCGCATCCATTACTGGAGAATATTTTTCTTTGTAATCAATTCCAGGTCTTGAAAGTATACCTAAAGGGTGGTGAATCGGTGTACCGCTAATCTATATGACAAATAATGCGAAATTAAAAACTATTACACTAGATGACGAACGATGACTTAAAACAAGAAGTGAAGCCGGATTCCCCATGAAGGGCTCTAGAACTTCTCCTCTATATTCCTCTAGATTAGGAATTGAGGTGCTCAATTGCCTTCTTGTTGAAATGAGTGAAACCGACAAGTATAAATGAGGAATGTAATGAAATCAATGGCTAACAAATGCAATAGATGCAAATACACAAGTGTGTGCACACAAACAATATCAATCAAATATAGATATAACAATGATTGCAATGTGAGATATAAAGAGTAGAGAGTTGAGAGAGAAAGATCCTAACGCAAACACCAATATATGTTTCTAGGTTTGAGCCACCGCTCTACGTCCCCGCCTTCACACAGAAGGATTTCAGCTACCCACTAAGGATCTTCCACAAAGGGACCTCCACAGAGAAATTACAACTTACAACTGGGAGTACACAACACTAACTCCCTCTCACATCTCTACACAAGAGGGTAGGCACAAAGTCAAGCACAAAGCAAAGAGAAAATTACAACTTGATGATTCAATGATCACAAATAAGAACATAGAGATCTCAAAAGAACACAATAAAATCTCTCATAATACAGTGATCCTAGATGATAGATTTGCAATGAAGAGCTCAAGTATGTGAGTGAACAAAGATTTTAAAAAAGAAACACAAAGAGAAATACTTGGAAAAACTCTTGAAATGATATAAGAAATGTAGAACAAGAAACTAGATTCCCAAAACATGTTTTTCTTTGATTTTTTAAAAGTTTGAAACATAAAGAGATATAGATTTTAAAGCTTTAAAACTTTTTTAAAAACTTACTGAAAACTCAGTTGAAGTGATAAAATATTAGCTCTTGAAAAATGTACCAAAAACTGGCCAAAATAACTCTTATATAGAGCGAAGAAAAATCTAGCCATTGGGCCAGAACACACGTCAAAAAGACATGTCGGTCGACCAGCCGGTTGATCACCCAACAGTCAATTTTCTGACCGTTGGGGCTGTCGGTCAACTGCCCCAAAAATAGAGAGTAAGACTCTTTTGGTCGGTCGACCGCCTGGTCGACCGAGCCAAGCCCAAAAGTGGGCTTGAGCCAGTCGGTCGACCGCTAGTTAGACTCGTGTACATGTGCATGTGAGTCTACCAGTCGGTCGACCTAGTAAGCCTGCGGTCGACCTGTCGGTCGACCGTAAGCAGACCAAAACTGCAATTTTAAGGGTTTAAAACTTGGAGTTTGAAACTCATATAAATTCTAATAAAATCTCATAAATTCTACAAAAATAAGTTCATATAAATACTTTGAAGTACAAATATGTGTGATTAAAAATCAACACATATTACAAACAATTGAATTATTTTTGCGATAAAAAAATATAGGCAAAAACCAATAACCTATTTTCCAAAACCAAACATTGAATTAGAAATCCGTTTTTCTATAAACTTGTATAAATACAAAAATAAGATATTGAAATACATTTGAAGCATAGTATGTATGTATAGAATCCAAAACATATAGTAAATGATATATACTTATTTTTGATAATAAATACAAAATAAGTTTTGATAAAAACAAACTTAAATACATGAACTAGATACATCAAAATAAGTTTATCTAATTATATATGAACCATCAATGTATATGGATGAAATCCAATATACTTATAAACCATGTAACTTTTTTTGATGGAATCTATTCATGAAACTGATATATGTATACTTGATAATCCGAAACTCAAAGCCGTATACATGTTGAATCGATACACATGAACTCATAAAAATAAGTTTTTCTAAATAATAAAGCTCTAATATGTGTAGATAGAATCCAACACACATTTATAAACCATGAAACTTATTCTATGTAGATATAAACCGTGTAAACGAAAATTTTTAAAACGAAACGGTGAAACTGAAACTAAAACTATTTATCATGAAGGCGATAAATAAACTTTTGTGTGCGTGAATTTGAGCAATTCAATACTATTCTATCCTTACACAAGATTTAAACTAATAAACAAACCTAAACTAAAGTCTTCTTGTCGATCTTCTTCTCCAAGCCAACACGATCTAAAACACGATCCAAAGGAGCTTGACACCATCTCGAGTACTTGATGCGATCTTTAAATGCAAGCTCTTGAATCAACACGTGATAGTTTCAAATCTTGACTTCGAGTCTTTTGTTGAAGCTAAAACACCAACTAAGATCTTGATCAATATCTGAAACTTAATAAACACAAGATCATTAGTAACATAACTTCATAAGTTAGTCATCATCAAAACTAGGGTGAAAAGCCTTCGGGCCAACAATCTCCCCCTTTTTGATGATGATAAAACTTATGAGGTTATATATGCATGGATTAAAGATAAGCTTCATAGAAACTCCCCTTAACTCATGCATAGCATAAACATATAGATATTCAATGAAGTACTTAAACATAAAAACATATATATGCATAAACACAATTAAAGATGCATATATATTAATTCTCTGATGTCAATTGAATGGATATGCAATAAGAACATAAAACATATGCATATGAATATGCATAAAACAATAAGCATTTATAATCATTCAAACATGCATATATAATCTCCCCTTTTTTGTCAATCATCAACGAAGGGGCAAGAGACCAATTTAAAACATATACCAATAGAAAAAAAAACATATACCAATTTAAAATAAAAAATAAAGAAATATTTTGATACCAAAAAAATATACCAATTGAAAAACAACATGAATATCATATAAAAATATATCAATTGAAATTAAATAATCTATGATATCAATCTTTTTAAATTCTAAACAATTTTGCATTATAGATACCAATTGTAAACAGTTGTTACCAATATGAAAAATATAAGCATTTTCTAAAACAAAATATTTTTCTCAAAAAGAGTGGGAGTAAGATACCGATTGAAAATAAAATCAAGAATTTTTCTTCCCCTTTTTGAAATGCCAACAAAATCAATGCATAAGCTTGTAAAAGATATCAATTAATATTTCAAACTAAATCAAGCTGAGCATAAAATAATTTGTATTATAAAACATATATGTATAAATATTGTTAATCTAGCACAAGAAATCATATATATTTATGTATGATCAATATAAATATCAATTGAAATATCATGCATACATATATAAAATTATATGAGTATACAAAAATGAAATATCACAAGAATCATGTATAACTCATAACATCCACCCATGCATATGTTTAAAAAAATATATAATGTGTGCATACAAGGCATGGTCACCCAACCAACCGTCCTTTTAAGGTAAAGTTTTTAAAAATAATTTTTGAAGATAATTTTAGCATAGGTTGAAAACACTACCAATTAAAAAATGAAGAACTAGTTTAAAGTAATTTTGAAAACCAGTAAGAAATCCTTCAAAGAACAAAACATATATATATTCCATGAAAACATGCTAAATATATAATAATTGACACTGAAAGATCAATGAAGTATATACATGCTCATGAATCAAAAATCATGAGTAAACAAATGATGTAGAGTGCACAAAAATCATGTAATCATTATATGCATGGAGATAAGACAATGAAGCTCAAATTATCAAAATATATGAAATTCTTATTTTCATAAACATGAAACATATTTATTATGTTAAAACAAAACTTCAAGGCATATGTATATTTTTATCTAAAGTAAAACATACATATTTATTCAAACATGAAATGAGTCCACATGGAATATATGATTGATGGGGAGATTTTGCTATCCTGTTTAAATTTATTGCAAGTGCACGGTTAATCGTTTGCCGCTTGAGGGTCGGTCCACAGAGAAAGTGTTTCTTAATGATCATAACACAAATTAGGCGAATTGGATGAAAAGATTGAGAAGTTGGTGTGAACTAGTCTGTCAAAGAGAAGGAACATGCACCTAGGTTAGAATCCTCTAGACTACTGTTCATGTTGTAATATTTGTCTCTCAATTTAATGATTACACAATAATAATTTCTTGTCTCAAATGGCATAAAATTCTAGAACTTTAGTCCTAAGCACAAGATATTAAATTTAATAGCATATTCTAACAAAGTACTAAAATAAAATTAAAACAATAAATAAGGAGAACTCTAAGCATGGAATATCGACTGGTTAAACATATCTTGTCAAATTTTTAAATATCTAATGATTAATCTCATTGATTAAAAATCAATTAATGTGTCTGTTCGTAAGGAGGAGTTGAATTGAGTAAGAGTTCGGAGTAAACCGTTTATGTCCGTGAGTTGATTATCAAACTCTAAATATGTATAAAGATTTACTTTTCTCCTTCGAATCACCGTTCGTAGCACAAGCTATAACGGGTCGTATCCGCAGGGAGGACTAGCGATGGAAGCGTTCACGGTTTTTATGTTAAAGTTTTTGAGAAGAAAAATGAAGGTTCTTCTTTGTTTAAAAATGAAATAAACAAAGCAGAAAGAGAGTGAAGAATCTTTGTAAAATTTTGTTAAGAAAAGGAAAATGAAATGGAAAACTGAATGAAAGACGGGATAGAAAACATGGTAATGTTTGGAAAATGAGAAAGTTTTTAGAAAAGAGTTACGAAATTCAATTGAGAGAAAGACATGACTAACATTCTACACTACTAACTTACTAAGCTTGTTGGGTGATTCATGCCTCATATAGGTTCATCGGCAATAGTACCTCTTGCTTTATCAAGTCAATATGTTGTCCCAAATTGAGGTTGTGTTCTATCTAAGCTTGGCTAGGTGGCCTCCTTGGATCATCGGCTCCCAATAAATTCTCAATAGTGGAACATAAGTATTCACACTTAGGTATGCTAAGCAAGAATGTAATATTCATTAGTGCATCAAAGCTATAATCAAGCTAGCATGAAATAAGAAACTTGTACAATAGGTGTTAGCATACTAAAGTGATTCATCTTCATGTTCCATCAAGGCACTTGTTCAAAAGACAAGGTTCTAAGTGAGGCACACATGAATCATATGGAGGTGAGGCACTCACTAAGAATTGAAACACAACTCATCATCATTGAAAATAAAAGACTTGTTAATTACAAGACTTAGAAATAAAAACATCTAACAATTCATATGAGTTAGCAATCACCTAAGAGTTAGTAGTTAGTAGTGTTAGAAGTTAGTTAGTCATGTTAGTGATTAGTTAGCCATAGAAAAGAAGAACATGTAAGAATACATGGTAGAAAGCAAATGCAAGGAAGTAAAGAACTTGAAAGTAAATACAATAGAATAAGAAAAGACTTGAGAAAGGAAAGCTTGAGCCTTTGTATTGAGTTGTCACTTCTTCAATTATAGAGATCTCTCTCACCCTCTCTCTCTTTTCTGGATCTAGAAGGAGAAAATAAAAATTACATAAGAAGACTAAAGAGATTTAAAGAAATCCTAACAATTTCTCTAAATAAGAATGCTATTCTCTCCTTTTTCACAGAGGCCTTGGGGGTCTATTTATAGGCTTCAGGGGAAGATAACGTCCCACTACAGCAGTAGGATCAATCACTTGATCAACGGCCAAGGAAGTGCCGCGGATCCGCAGCCAGGGCCGCGTTTCCGCGGCAGCATCTTGGCTGTTGCGCCAACGATTTCTCTGACAATCCGTTACGCTACGTGTACCCAGCTTGAGCTTCTAGAAGTTGGGGAATATGCCTTGGATCGTTCCAGATTTGGGCTTCCTTGTTGTGGGCTCCTAAAAAACTTCTTTAATTTCTTAAAAATCCCAAGATTTGGGCCTTCTTCTCCATTAAATAATAGACCTGAAATTAAGAGAGAAAAGCAATAAAAATCTCATTTTTATTAACATAAAGCATGGTGAGGTGGTATAAAATGATGCAAAAATGAACTTCATTCAGTGTCTTTCATATTTTATATGAGAGATTTAAAAGTCTATCACAATCTAGTAGCTTAGGTTTATCACCCTAGGCACATGGATTCAATTTAGTTACACATGATAATCATGACCATAATATATTTCAAATAATTAGACATGAATAATATTTAATTTCTAATTTAATTAGCTTAACAAGATTTTCTAAAAGACAATTTTAAATCCAGTAGATTGAAATATCCAATTACTTATCAACTAATGAATCAATTAAATAATGAGATCACATGCAAATTACCTTTGATCTACTGTCTGCTGCTCGTCTATCAAGGCAGAACTGCTACCTGTCTTTACTCGCGGATCAAGCAGAGGCACGCTGCCTTCTGTGTGCCGCCTCTGGTCACGTGTAGAAGAGACATGCGCCTCTAGGCGCGTGTGGAAAAGAGGCAATGCCTCTGCTTTTGGGCGCTGATGACAAGAGGCAGCGCCTCTGCTTCTGGGCACTAATGATAAGGCGCAGGCTGCACCTTGTTAGGGCGCTGATGACAAGGCGCAGACAGCGCCTTGTTTAGTTGCTGATGACAAGGCGAGACAGCACCTTGTTTGGGCGCTGTGAAGGCGCCTTGATGGCGCTCTCTATCAGAGAAAAGGTGCTCAGCGCCTTGGGTGGAGCGCTGGGAGAAAAGGCTCTGGTTCCTAGATTGCGTGGAACGAAGCAAAAACAAGGGGGGAAAATTTCAGAGGGGAAAGAAATACGGCCGTCCAAATTAAAATCTGAAAACCCAAGTTACAAGTAAAAAAATAGCCCCCTCAAACCATAGCCTTACATGGCTATTTATAGACTTAGGGTTGATCATTTTACAAAGAAGTCCATAATGATTATCTAATTACAAAGAAAAACTATTTCATGTCAAATTACATTTGGCCCCTAAACTTAACAAAATTGCGTTTTCGCTCAACTGGCTTCAAACTTCTCCGAATTGACTGCAAATTTATTTGACGTCTGTTTTCAGTGTGGTAAAGCAATACTGGTAGTGCTAAGCATCCCATCTCGCCTTCAATCGCCTGTTGCACATTTTACAGTTTCTGAAGTACGCTTTTGTGGTCCAGACTTCTTCTGATAGCTTACTCTGCAAAACACTACTAAAAATACCCGAATAGCATATTTATAGACAAATAATTGATGAATATGGACATGAAAAATGCGATAAAATCTTGCTGATCAAATTACCCCACACCTATCTTTTGCTAGTCCTCGAGCAAAACTAAAAAAAAGAAAAATTAAAAGCAAACAAACAGAAAATTATCCTATCTCACTTTCATAGGAATCACGGTTGCATTTAGCACGCGCAACAAGCCGTTAAACCTCTAGGTTACGAGTTTTGTCTCTTGAGGGTTTTCAGTGGATTACACCCATAAAAATCCATAAAAGACTGAGATTAAAGAATAAACAAAAGTAAAATAAGGATAACCGAAAATCAAGAAGGAAAAATAAATTTTTTTTATCTACTCAAGTTAACCAGTTAGAAAGATCACAAGTTTTCAAGAGTTCTATTTTCAAGTACGACCTCGATTTAAGAAATCATATTAGCTATAAAATAAAGTCTCAAATCTAAAACTTTACACCACCTATTCTAAGTTTCATCTTTTGCACCTCGTGATCATGATATAGTTCTCAAGCTTGGGAATATATATATATGGTCTTTTTAATTATCTTTCGCGTAGATACCGACGCTTCCTAAGGCCAAGGCACCTAGCTAATTGATAATCAAAATTATTATATTTTATGTTGTCTTGTCCTATTAAGCTTTCTCAACTACCTATGTAGCGAGCTTTGGGCAATGCTCCCAACCAGACGGTCTTATGGCAATAAGTGTAAGAACACTCCTACGGACTTAATTACTCAAGCAATTAAGGCCACAAGATAAGACTTATTAATAATATTTTACTATATAATAAATCCCTTTTTTTAGTATTCTCGTTGTAATCAATATCTCAAGTCTATGAACTTAATAGTGTAAGTGCTATTGGGTACATAATCACTTAAACTAAGTTTAGATGGTATGTTCGCTCTATATTTTAATCACTATTTTAAGATTTTTTGATTCTTTCATCTTGATCTTCTCTTTAAAATCTACTCATGGATACTAAATCACTCATATACTAGCGAACCATCTGTAAAAAAATTTTATTTTCAATTTTTTCTGGTCTTAAAAGAAAATAAAGATAAAGTAAAGAAAGATAATAAAATAAAACCAAAATACTAAAACCAAAAAGACTCCTAAAAGAAAAGAAACGTGTGAATCTTCCCCCACACTTAAAATGTGGCATGTCCTCATGCATGCAAATGAATACCGAGATAAAAGATGCACTCTTAAATTATGCACATGATCATAATAATCAGACAATCCACGCATACAGGAAAAATGATTAATTTATAAAATATGCTAGAATTGTAGACAACTCACAGTGCACCAAGAGAAATATCGCCGTAAAAACAATCAAAAGACTGCTCCCTGTGTGTGTATCTCTACTTATCCTGTAACACTTATAGATAACTTGACACATTAGTTAGAAAAATAGATAAATAAAAGACTCTAAATACTACACTGACTCCCTAAAGATATGAAAAATCCTAAAACAAGTGGATAAAGATAAAACAAGCTATAGTGAAAATATACATACCTTCACCTGAGCTACCTTAATTAGCAGTTGGAGGTTCCTAGTCGAGTTCACTGTTTGGGGTTGGTGGTAGGAATCTCAATGCTCTTTCTAACTCATCTCTGCTTTCCATATGTGATGGCAGTGTAAGATTTTGCAACCTTACAAAATTCTCATGCATTGGCACATATGAATAGAGCCTGTGTTGCCAATTATGAATACCCAGACGAAATTCGGTGTTGGTAGCAATTGGTTGCATAATTCGATTAACATATTCATTCACCGACTCTCCGTCAAAACCAAATTCCAAAAATGGCGAGTTGTAGTCCAGAAAATCATTCTCGTCCTCCCATAGTCCGTGATCTATATCTGGGTCTGACATATTCTTAATTCTCCCACTTGCTTTGTTAGTGTCTAAGACATAGAATCAGTATGTTAGTTTTTTTTCAAATAATATACACATATACAGATACAATACTTGAACTGTTCATCCAGCGTATTGGGGGTCATGAAGACTCATGCCCCCTCATTATCACTCGCAAGCATATCCAAGAGTGGCTTAAAACATTATCCATTAACTTTGAACATTGCACTATTTTTTGGATCTTCTATCTCCACTGCTCCATGAGGATACACCACACGCACCACGAATGGTCCCGTCCATCTGGATCTCAACTTATCAGGAAACAAATGCAGTCTAAAATCATATATAGGATTTTCTGACCTGGTGTAAATGACTTCCGCAAAATTACTTTGTCATGAAATACCTTTGTCTTTTCCTTATAGATTCTGGCATTCTCGTATGCTTCATTCCTGATTTCTTCCAACTCGTTGAGTTCAAACTTTCTATGTTCTCCTTCCATGTCAAGGTTAAAATTAAGTTGTTTTATGGCCTACATGGCTCTGTGCTCCAATTCAACCGGTAGATGACATGCTTTCCTAAAAACAAGCTGATATGGAGACATTCCAAGATTGGTTTTAAAAGCAGTTCGGTATGCCTATAAGGCATATACTAATTTTAATGACCAATTTTTATGATTCAGGTTTACTGTTTTCTCTAGAATCTGCTTGATTTGCATGTTGCTCACTTTCACTTGACTGTTTATTTGTGGATGATAAGGAGTTAATAGTTTATGGGTAATCGAGTATTTCCTCACATAGCCTCAAAAAAAATGTTACAGAAGTGGGATTGACGCTGATAATTGCACGTGTGCACCAAATCGAGAAAATTATTCTCCTTTAAGAATTTGACAACAACCTTGTTGTCATTAGTCCTGCTTGTCATAGCTTCTACCCATTTGGATATATAATCAACAACAACTAAAATATAGAGATTTTCAAATGAGTTTGGGAATGGTCCCATATAGTCAATGCCCCACAAATCAAATATTTCGATTGTTATATTGGGTGTAACGGCATCATTTTTCTCCTTATGATCCTGCCCACATGTTGACAGTGAGTGCAGCATTTGCAGAACTCGTGAGCGTCTTTAAATAGGGTGGGCCAATAAAAACTACATTGCAGGACCTTCTCTGCAGTCTTCTTTGCACTGAAGTGTCCCCCACAAGCTTGATCATGACAGAATGACAAGATGCTATTGTGTTCTTCTTCGGGGACATGTCTCCTAAAAATTGAAAAACACCTAGAGGGGGGTGAATAGGTGTAAGTGCTAATCTAATAAACTAAATGCAAACTAAGTGCGCTAAATGCGGAAGCTAATGCAAATGTTGCACAAACTTGATACAATACAACAAGTGTAGCCGAATTCTCCTTGCGAGGCTCTGGACTAACTCCTCTTGATTCCCCTTGAAATGGGTTGAGGTGCTATGTGAAGCTCTTGTTGGATGAGTATAAGTTAGGCACACACACACAAGCAATCCAAGCAATATAAAATACACACAATCAAGCCAAGCATATAAGAATGAATAGCAATATGAATAAATGCAAGGCAATATGAAATATGCACAACACAAGCAATGTATAAGATATGTATGCAATGAATGAATGATGCTTGCACAAAGTAAAGAGAGTAAGGGTTAGAGAGACAATGGATCAAACGCTAACACAAAGATTTGTTTCGAGGTTCGAGTACCCAACTCTACATCCCCGCCTACACCACCGTGTAGGATTTCCCAATCCACTATAGGAGTACCAAACTCCTCTCTCAACCTTACAAAGCCACCGAGGCTATACAACCACAATCCACCTCTACCGAAGAGGGATACGGCCCGTAGCCAACAACAACAAACACCTCTACCTAAAAGGCTCACAAACCAATCACCCGATCACCTCTACCGAAGAGGGATACAACAAGAATAAGGGTGTACAACTTAGAGGTTTACAACAAACAACCTCAAACTCTTCTCTTTCTTTTTCTCTTTTCTTTTTCCACAAAAACAAGATCCTAATAGTTTAGGATAGGTGATAGCTCAAGTGTGGAAACAAGGTATTTTTGGAAACCAGCAACAAAGAAAAACTATTTGGGAAATCACTTGTAAATGTTAGAAAATGAAAAACAAAACAATCTCCCAAAACCCTAGCTTTCTTTGATTTTCCAAAAACCCAAAACAAATAAGATGAAATCTTTTTGACTTAAAACTCTTTTAAAAACTCTTTTAAACTCTTCAGAAAACTGAAAATTTTTAGCTCAAAAATTCTTGTCTAAAACAATGGAGAAATGGGGTATATATAGCCCCTAGGAAAAACTAGCCGTTAGGCTGATGTGGCAGTCTGACCAACTGCCGGTCGACCGGCCCGGTCGACCGCCAACGGTCAAAAATGTGACCGTTGGGCAACATCGGTCGACCGGTCCGGTCGACCGAAATAAACCGAGAGCAGAGCTCTCAGGCCCGGTCGACCGGCCCGGTCGACCGTCCACTGTGCCTAACAGACGTGCACGTCTGTGCACGTCGGTCGACCGGCTCGGTCGACCGGCCCTTGGTGCGGTCGACCGGTCCGGTCGGCCGACCAGCCTGTCAGCACAAAACCAGATCAGAAAAATTTGGAAAAATATTTTCTAAAAAATCTTTTATCTCTTTTAAAAATACCATAAAAATTGTTTTATCATTTTATGTTGAAACATAAACATGTGATAAAAATTTCAAGACAATATATCAACATATCATTTCATTTTTGAGTCTTGCAAATTTTATCAAAAACAAACTTGTATTTTTATCAAACTTGATTTTTCAAAACATGAATAGGATAGTCAAAATAAGTTTGTCTAGCAAGTTTAAAGCATGTATGTATATCTAGAACATATCTAATATACATAGGTATAAGGTAAACTTGTTTTGATCTATTATTCATGAAAACCAAAAACCAAATCATGAAACTTGTGTGTTTTGTGCACTTGAGCATATCCACTAAACTAAGCTTTACAAATGGATCTAAAACTCTATCTAAACTAGGATACCTAAGTCTTCTTGACGATCTTCATCTTCAGTAGACTTGCTCCAAACCCGTGATTCTCCAAGTGCAAAGGTATGATCTTTAAGCTTTGGCACCGGAATCACCATGATAAGCTTCTAATCATCTTGTTGAAGCTAATCACCAACTAATATCCTGTTAATGATCTGAAACTTAGAAACACAAGAATATTAGTAAACATAACTACATGAGTGTTGATCATCATCAAAACTAGAGTGGAAGGCCATTGGGCCAACAAAAATTTGGTCGGAACAGTACTTTCACAGGTATGGATCATCCCAATAGAAGTACTTCAATTGAGTGTGAAACTTATATTTGTATTGTCTTGACCATTCTTCAGGTATCTTTCTGGTCATAAGGAAGTTGACAATATCAGCGAACCATGGCTCTCTTATTATGGCAAGTAGTTATCGTCGGGAAAGTATTCGTTTATGGGATTATAGGATGGAGCATTGGTAAATGGGACAGGTGATTGATTAGTCTCTAAAATTGCATATTTCATACCACATCTTCACATTTATTTAATATTAAATCCTGTTAATAATACCTCTCTTGCATGTTTTTAGGTCCATGGCATGAAATGAAGAAGAAGACTAAAATCACCATTTAATTGGTGATTAAAAGCCTACAAAGATAGCCATTGACCTTGAAGAGTGGTTTCGTCAAAATCGGGGGCCCAAATCCGGATTCCAGGAAGGATCGTCTCTAGTTTTGATGATGATTAACTCATGTAGTTATAGTACTAATGATCTTGTGTTTAATTAGTGACAGATTTATGATCAAGATCTTAGTAGGTGCATAGCTTCAACAAAGGATTTAAAGTCAAGTTTTGGAGCTAGCACGGTGTGATCCAAGAGACATTGGATCGTGTTTTGGACCAAGTCAAGAAGATGAGAAGACTTCAAGTGAAGACTTCAAGAAGATGAAGACTTGAGTCTAGGTTTGTTTAGTAAAATTTTGTTTTAGATAAAAATGTAAAGGATAGAATAGTTGGTGGATTGCTCAAGTATTCATTTACACACACACTCTTGATTTATTTGTCTTTTCATAAAAGAATTTTCAGTTTAGAAAAGACTTTTCATTTTGAAAATACTATTTGATTTTTGGTGTTTCTCATATACTTATGTTTTAACCAAAACCATGTTTAGAACTTAAAGTCAAAAACATAGATATTTCATCTTGATTGTGTAGTGGATCATATCCATACACCATATGCTTTAAATGATGTCTTAAATATCTTGTTTTTGTATTTGGTGATGTTTTGAAAAAAACAAGTTTTGGAAAATACTGTTTTTAGTTTGAGCCATATTTTCCAAGTTACAAAAATAGTTCAAAACATTTGTAACATGCCTTGATTTTGTGCAAGCATGTTTGATTATCTAAGTATAACATTGAAACTATTTTTGTAGATTTTTCTGTATTTTATGGGATTTTATTTGAGCCAAAAAGACAAACTTTTTAATCCCAGATTTCTGTTCTCTGGCTTCAGCAAGTCGACTGTATAGTCGACTATACCTGAAGTCGGTCGACCGGACCGGTCGACCGACGTGCACAGACGTGCACGCCTTGACCTGGCAGATGGCCGGCGACCGACCCAGTCGACCGTCGAGAGAGCTCTGCTCTCTGAAAATGCCCCGGGCGACCGAGCGGTCGACCGGACAGAGAGTCTGCTCTCTGTATCTGGCCTCGGTTGACCGACCCGGTCGACCGGAGGCACAACGGTCTGAAATATGACCGTTGGCCGGTCGACCGGGCGGTCGATCGACAGGTCTGACAGACCCCAACGGCTAGTTTCTGGCAGCCTATATATTTGGGGGTTTGGTCATTGTTTTCACTAAGATTTGGAGATTATTTTAGAGCCAATTTTTCCCACTCTTTTCAGAAGTTTTTCTCCACAAAATTGAGAGCTAATACTTCCAATCAAAAGGGGAGTTTTATTAAGAGTGTTAAAAGAGATTCTTTGAGTTTTCCTCCACCATTTCCATCCTAGTTTTCTCACACAAACACTTGAGCTATCCATTGATTATTCATCTTATAGGAGTGTTGTAGTAAATTGTTTTAGGTGATCAAAGTGTTGTGATCACCAAAGACTTCATTTGTACTTTGAGGAGGCGGACGTGTGTGTTCGCATTGTTTTGGGTCCTAGTGTGGACTTGGTGTTTCGGGTTCGGGTGCGAACTCTTTGTTTGAGGTGCGGCCTCGGCGAGCCGGTGGGCTTGTGGTGTGTACGGACTAGAGAGTCCAAGGAGTTCTAGTGAGAACTCAGATTGTAGGTGTTGCGGCACCAAGGAGTAATCCATTGGGATCAAGCATAGTGGAAATCCTTCGTGTGTCGAAGGCGGGGATGTAGAGCAAGTGTGCTCGAACCTCGAAACAAATCCCTTGTGTTTGCGATTGCTCTTTCTCTCTTTGTCCACTTATTTATATCTTGCATACTCATTATTGTGTTTATCTTTATATGCTTGATATTCATATTGTGCTTAATTGATATACTTGCTTGGGATTGTTTGCTAACACTTGTATTCAACCAAGAGAGCCAACGCGGCACCTCAACCCATTCAAGGGGAATCTAGAGGAGTTAGTTCAGAGCCCTTCACGGGGAATTCGGCTACACTCTTGTGTTAAACATAGTGTTTAGTGTAAAAGTTTTAGTTAGGTCATAATAGTTTTTTAATTCCGCATTATTTATCATTAAGTGACCATTAGATTAGCCATCACCTATTCACCCCCCCTCTAGGTGATTTACAATTGGTATCAGAGCCAAGTGCTCTTGATTTGGGTCTTACAACCTAGAGTTAAAGATCCCATTTTTAGGCTAATCACATATTCTGTACACACACCATGGATTTCATGTCACCACCTTTGTTTGACATTCTTAACATCCAAATTTGGAAGGTTAAGATGTCTTTGTACCTCAAAGCCTTAGGTATTCATGTTTATCTTGCCACCACTAAAAATGATTATTGTTTAAATGGCAAAAACATTGAGGCTAATGCAAAAACCCTTCATGCTTTGAAGAGTACCCTAAATGATGATTATTTATATAAGGTTGCTAATCTTGATTTGGCTTTTTTAGTTTGGAACACCCTCCTCTCCCTTGGCGAAAAGGATCTATACTATGCCGGGAGCGATTCGGATGTTGGAAGCGACACCTCCAACAAGTGCTACATGGTCCAAGGGGATAACCCCCTTGAGGTAACTACCGAATCCGAGGATGAGGATGTTAACATGTCATATGAAGAGCTTTCTACATTTTGTCAATTATTGCTTGAAAAATATGACATGATTAAGAAAGATAATAAAAATTTGAAAAAGAAATTTGATTGCATGCATATAGAACAAGATTCATTTAAATCTAAGATTGCATGTTTAGAAAAAGAAAATGATGTTTTGAAAAATGAAAATGTTTCCTTGCTTTCCAAATTAAATGATTTATGTGAAGGAAACACTATTTTGAAAAATAAAATCATCTTGGTGGAAAACCAAAAGAAATTGTTTTAAATGAAATCACTTCTTTGAAAAAGAAAATTCTTGAAAAAGAAAAAGAAAAGAAAATGTTTCTAAAAAGATAAAGAAAAATGATTCTATTTCTCACTACTCTTTACATGCTACCATTGATGATAGTGAGATCAATTTTTTGAAAAATAGAATAGATTGTTTAAGCTCAACCTTGAGCAATTGTGCATTTAATCACAAGAAATTGGAAACCTTGTTTTCAAAGAAACAAGTTCCAAATGTTCATGCACATCATTCTCATCATGCATATTCACTATTTGCACGTCATGATCACACACACACACATATGCATGCTAAGGTGTACAAGTGTACACATTGTGGCCGCAAAGGCCATCTAGCAAAATTTTATTATGATAGGATTAATGTTTTAAATTTTGCTAAAAATAAAAATGTTTGGGTGCCTTATAAGACTAACCCTAAAGGACCCAAAATAAAATGGGTACCAAAGTCCCCACCTTTTGTTTTTGATGTAGGTGAGGGCTCTCACAAAACGTGAGAGATTTGGTGCCTTGGTGGTGGTTGCATGGACTAGAAGGACATACATTTGATGCACCGCTATCAAGGAGTTTTGGTGGGACAACCACCATGTTTAGAGCTTTGGAGTATAGTTCCTAGTTTGGTAACTATTTCTAAATCTCCCAATTTTATTTACATGCTTTTATTTTCATAATATCATATAGCATGTTCATGTTTTTGTTTAATTTGTGCTTCATGTGGTATATACATGCTTAGATGTAGTATTTATCAAACTTGCATTTATACATGTACAAATAGTGAACTACAATTGACTAATATATGTTTGAACTTCATGCTCATTTGTATCCACTTTATGTATATGTATAGACTAGTTTTGATGATTCTCATTTATACATGTTTTGCCTATTTTAGTGATTTACTTCATGTATATGTATTTTGAATTCAAATCTAATAAATATACATGTATATCCTTGAGTCTCTTGCCTTCATGCAAATACATTTAATAGACTCTTTTATGTTTGAGATATGTATGTATATTGCTAGATTTGGATGAATCATACATATACCTAGAAGTTTGTGTTTAAGATGAAAAATGATTTTTTTTGTTTTGTTTAAATAAAAAAATGATATTCATGTTTGATTTGAGCTTCATTGACTATTTTCATGAAATTGCTATTTACATAATTCTTGTACACTCACATTTTAAGTATTTTGTCATGATTTAGTTTCATGTACATCTTTTATGAGCTTTATCGACTTGAGTGTCAATTATTGTGTATTAGGTAAAATTTATGAAAAACATATGATTTCATGTTTTGAAGGATCTTTAACTAGTTTTTCAAAAATTATCTTTAACTAGTTAATTATTCTTCATTGGGTAGTGGTTTTCACTATAAAATATTTTCAAACCTTATTTTTCGAAAACCCTTTCCAACCCCTTAATGGGCGGACGGATGGGCGAGTATGCCTTGCAAGCCTAATTGAAAAATCATTTATCTTGAGCATATGAAGGGTGGAAGGTTAGGAGTTATACACTATTTTCACTTCATTATTTCAATTGGTATCATAATTTCATTTGGTATCTCAATTGATATATTTTGTATACTCATAAAGTTTGTTTCTATATATATGTATGTCTTCAATGCCAAATTTTCATTATCATACATATATATGATATTTTAGTGCTTACTTTACAATTGATATTCATATTTAAAAGCACAAAGTTTATGAAAAATATAAAAAAATTGATCATTATTTTAAATTGGTATCAATGTGTTTCAATGTCAAAATTGTTATAAATTTCAATTGGTATCAATATGTTTTACAATAATGATTATTTACATTTGGTATCTTAAAATTTGATTGTTTTACAAGAGCTCTGATACCTTTAAAAAAAATTTTGTTTAAGGAAAATTAAAATTTTTTATTTGGATTGCCTATATGCAAGGAGAGCTTAACATCTCTTCCATATATAGATTCATGTTGAGTGTATCTTGTATTGAGGAGCTTTACAAACTCTTCTTTATATGATACACGTGTGTATAGGGAGCTTCACATCTCCTTTTATGCATTACATACTATGCGTTATGTGAATTAGGGCTTGTCATCCCTCTTTCATATAATGTATATGTGTAGGGAAGTTACTTTACCGTCTTCCTCTTCATGAATGTATATCGCATATAAACTTTTATTGACTTATTTGTTTACACCCCTTATTGATCTTTTTGTTTATGACAAAAAGGGGAGAAATTTTTTTTACTTTAACCCCCTTGTTGATGATTGACAAAAGGGGGAGAAGTGTTTGAGATGTATATGCATGTTTTCCTTGTTTTATTATTAAAGAGGGAGAAGTATTTATGTTTATGCATATATGTTTTGTCTTGCAAATAGGAGAAAAAGAATTTGATTTGTTTTATGCTTGTTAGCATGTTTATCTCCATATATTTGCATACATGTTTATGTGCTTCATTTCCATATCTTATTGTTTATTTGCTATGCATGAGTTAAGGGGGAGCTTCTTTGAGGCTTTACTTTAATCCATGCATATATAACTTCATGAGTTTTGTCATCATCAAAAAGGGGGAGATTGTTGGCCCAAAGGCCCATCACTCTAGTTTTGATGATGATTAACTCATGTTGTTATAGTACTAATGATCTTGTGTTTAATTAGTGACAGATTTATGATCAAGATCTTAGTAGGTGCATAGCTTCAACAAGGATTTAAAGTCAAGTTTTGGAGCTAGCACGGTGTGATCCAAGAGACATTGGATCGTGTTTTGGACCAAGTCAAGAAGATGAGAAGACTTCAAGTGAAGACTTCAAGAAGATGAAGACTTGAGTCTAGGTTTGTTTAGTAAAATTTTGTTTTAGATAAAAATGTAAAGAATAGAATAGTTGGTGGATTGCTCAAGTATTCATTTACACACACACTCTTGATTTAGTTGTCTTTTCATAAAAGAATTTTCAGTTTAGAAAAGACTTTTCATTTTGGAAAAATACTATTTGGTTTTTGGTGTTTCTCATATACTTATGTTTTAACCAAAACCATGTTTAGAACTTAAAGTCAAAAACATAGATATTTCATCTTGATTGTGTAGTGGATCATATCCATACACCATATGCTTTAAATGATGTCTTAAATATCTTGTTTTTGTATTTGGTGATGTTTTGAAAAAAAATAAGTTTGGAAAATACTGTTTTTAGTTTGAGCCATATTTTTCAAGTTACAAAATTAGTTCAAAACATTTATAACAAGCCTTGATTTTGTGCATGCATGTTTGATTATCTAAGTATAACATTGAAACTATTTTTGTAGATTTTTCTGTATTTTATGGGATTTTATTTGAGCCAAAAAGACAAACTTTTTAATCCCAGATTTCTGTTTTCTGGCTTCAGCAAGTCGACTGTATAGTCGACTATACCTGAAGTCGGTCGACCGGACCGGTCGACCGACGTGCACAGACGTGCACGCCTTGACCTGGCAGATGGCCGGTCGACCGACCCAGTCGACCGTCGAGAGAGCTCTGCTCTCTGGAAATGCCCCGGGTGACCGAGCGGTCGATCGGACAGAGAGTCTGCTCTCTGTATCTGGCCTCGGTCGACCGACCCGTCGACCGGAGGCACAACGGTCTGAAATATGACCGTTGGCCGGTCGACCGGGCGGTCGACCGACAAGTCTGACAGACCCCAACGGCTAGTTTCTGGCAGCCTATATATTTGGGGGTTTGGTCATTGTTTTCACTAAGATTTGGAGATTGTTTTAGAGCCAGTTTTTCCCACTCTTTTCTGAAGTTTTTCTCCACAAAATTGAGAGCTAATACTTTCAATCAAAAGGGGAGTTTTATTAAGAGTGTTAAAAGAGATTCTTTGAGTTTTCCTCCACCATTTCCATCCTAGTTTTCTCACACAAACACTTGAGCTATCCATTGATTATTCATCTTATAGGAGTGTTGTAGTGAGATTATTTTTAGGTGATCAAAGTGTTGTGATCACCAAAGACTTCATTTGTACTTTGAGGAGGCGGACGTGTATGTTCGCATTGTTTCGGGTCCTAGTGTGGACTTGGTATTTCGGGTTCGGGTGCGAACTCTTTGTTTGAGGTGCGGCCTCGGCGAGCCGGTGGGCTTGTGGTGTGTACGGACTAGAGAGTCCAAGGAGTTCTAGTAAGAACTCAGATTGTAGGTGTTGCGGCACCAAGGAGTGATCCATTGGGATCAAGCATAGTGGAAATCCTTCGTGTGTCGAAGGCGGGGATGTAGAGCAAGTGTGCTCGAACCTCGAAACAAATCCCTTGTGTTTGCGATTGCTCTTTCTCTTTTTGTCCACTTGTTTATATCTTGCATACTCATTATTGTGTTTATCTTTATATGCTTGATATTCATATTGTGCTTAATTGATATACTTGCTTGGGATTGTTTGCTAACACTTGTATTCAACCAAGAGAGCTAACGCGGCACCTCAACCCATTCAAGGGGAATCTAGAGGAGTTAGTTCAGAGCCCTTCACGGGGAATTCGGCTACACTCTTGTGTTATACATAGTGTTTAGTGTAAAAGTTTTAGTTAGGTCATAATAGTTTTTTAATTCCGCATTATTTGTCATTAAGTGACCATTAGATTAGCCATCACCTATTCACCCCCCCTCTAGGTGATTTACATAACCGACAGGGGAATAATTGGGCAACGCGCAGCAGGCGGCGCTGAGCGCGCCACCCTAGTACAGCCACGAAAATGTAGCATTTGTCACGTTTTCGCGGCAGTACTGGCATCGTTGCGCCAGTACTTCGGGCCAGGGATTGTCCCCCTGGTCCCCTTTCTCCTGGTGCCTATAATACCCCCTTGGTGTTCTTCAGAGGGAGATATGCAGAGTTAGGGTTTTCTTCTTCATGTTGTAGTTTAGGATAGTTTAGGTTAGTTGTTCTTCTTCTTCCTCTTTGTATTTTTTATTTCTTGTAGATCTTGTAATAGGAGAGAGAGTGATACATGGTTGGAAAGCAAGAGTGCTTGTAATGGAAGGTGACAATCTATGAAAGGTTCTCTCTTTAGCTCTCCTTGTTTTCTTCTCTCTAACTCCTTTTATATGCTTAGCTAATTTTCTCTCATGATAACTAACTACTAACCACTAACTTACTAACTTCTTACTTGATAATCCACATGAATCTAATAGCCTCTACATGGCCTTACTCTTGCAAGAGCCATTGATGGCTCATGATGATGGATTCTAACACTCTAACATTCTAACCTCTAACAAGCTAACATTACTTTACTCCATGCTTACTCTTGTTTAGTTTAGATGGTTTAAGTGTAGTTTGAACTTGTTTTGTTGAGTTTGGATGTGAAAGTTATCATATGGGTTATGCTTTGAACCTCTCTTGAACAAAGAACTAGTGATGGTCAAGGATACATGTGAGGCAACTATCACTAAGAGGTTAGCATGGTCAGTAAAGCCATTAGTAGTTAGTAGTAATGAGTTTTCTTTTCTTTTTACTTTGTTTTAACAATATATCAAAAATCACAAAAATCATCTTTTCTATGTTTCCCACTTCTTTGTTTTTCATCGTACCCTTCTCTTTCCATTCTTTGTTTTCTTTTCTTTTCATTCTTTAAAACATAGACGAACGTTAACACACACGTGAACATACCGTTAAAGTTTCTATCGCCTCCTGTCTTTGTGGATTCGACCCGTTTAGCCTCTATGTTATAACGGAAGTATCAAGGAAGCCAAAGCGCACACACTTTAACTCTTGATTTTAAAACATATACTTTTCGTGCGTGATTTTCCCCCAATCAAATTTTGGCGCCGTTGCCGGGGATGAGAACGGTTTGATTTCACATTTTTGTTAACTTTTCTTCTTTGTTTTTGGTGTGCAGATAAAATTTTTAACATTGCAGAAAGTCTACACTTATTTTTATGTGGTTGGGTAAATTCTTATATATTAATATATTCTATTGCTAGTTTATTTTACCTGTGCACTGTAATAACTTAAGAACTAAAATACGGAAAGTGGATGCTTTAAAACGGTTTAGACATTTGCATCTAGGCACGTGTCGATTTCAATTCCAATACGCTGTATTTTGTTCTTGTGTTGTTGTGATCTTAACGGAGGTGTACATATTGCATTGCATATAGTTAGGACAAACATATGGGTGATTTACTCTCTTTGTGTGTTCATTCTGAAAAACACCTAGAGGGGGGGTGAACAGGTGTTATGCTAACCAAATGCCCTTTTTAAAACAAGTTAAGACATATGATGCAAGCGGTCACTCAAAACAAGAAATTGAAGCTGAATTCCCCGTGAAGGGCTCTAGAACTTCTCCTTTTTGATTCCTCTAAATTATGAGTTGAGGTGCTTAATTGCTTCCTTATTGATATGAGAATAGATCAAAAATGCAAGAAGATGAATTGAGTGCAATAATGAAAACAAGGCAAGTAGTAGCATAAGTATAAGAATGTAAAACAACAAAGAGCAAAAGAAAATCAATCGCAAATAAAGAGAATTTGTTTCGAGGTTTGAGCCACTGCTCTACGTCCCCGCCTTCACCACTATGAAGGATTTTCACTAAATCTACAAAGGGAACTTCCACACAGGAACCTTACACCAAAAGGATTACAATTGGTCTACACAAGATTGGAGTACCCAACTCCAATAATACTATCCTCCACACAAGAGGAACCACAACTTAAAGGAATACAAGTCACTTGGTGATCTAAAAAGACCACAAATACTCTCTTACAACTTCTTATAGAGTGGAGTATGATTTTTAGCTCAAGAAGTAAAGTGAGAGAAAAATTTTAGTAGTAAGAGTTTAGAAGACTTGAAAACTAACTGAAAAATTTTATAATAGAAAGAACTTAGAAAATGAAAAGCAATGAAATACTTTTTCTCTTGAAAACACTTGAAACTTAGATGTTTTTCTTGTATCAAACGAAAGACCCTTGACCTCTATTTATAGGCAAAGGATAAATACCATACATAGTGTTACCTGGTCATTAGGGGTGAGTTTAGCCACTTGGAAACAAGAAATAGCCGTTGGAACCCATAAAAAACAAAATAGATTCAAATAGAGCCGTTGGTGTCAGTCTGGACAGTTGCCGGTCCGGTCGACCGGCAGGCCACTTGGCAAAGTAGCCATTGGCTCCTGTTGACCGCCCGGTCGATCGCCAAGCATTTAAAAAAGAGATTTTGAACTGTCGGTCGACCGGGCCGGTCGACCGGCACAAACCAGTCGACCGGCACAAACCGATAGTGAGTGGTTCGCAGTCGGTCGACCGGTCGGTCGACCGTAGGGGTTGACGGTCAACCGCCCCGGTCGACCGACAGACGTGCATATCGTGCACATCCACGGCCATAAGGCCTGGTCGACCGGTCGGTCGACCGAGTTGGCCTGAAACAGTGACGATCGACTGGCAGGTCGACTGTTAAGGCCTGAAATAGGATATAAACAGATTTTTGGATATGAAAATATTTTTAAAATAATTCTCATTGGTTTGAGGGGTAAGTAGCATGGTATAGGAGATAAAATACATGTTCTAAACTTGATATAAAAATTTGAAAAATTTTGAAACAGTAATGCGACAAAGCTAATACTACCAAAAACTTGTATTTTTGAAAAGTGTATTTTGTGTGTGTTACTTCTTGAGCACGTTTATCATATCCTTACTCTTTAACATACTAAAAGTTTACAGGAGTCTAGGAGACTATAAGATCTTCAATCGGGCTTTTCCATTTGCATCGTTGAGTTACTTGAGTTCTTGATCCCGTATTTGAGTCATCTTGAGTCAACACCACCTTCCTTTAGGGAAGAAACATCTTGAAACCTAAGAACCCTGAAATAATCTTAAACACTTAATTAGATTAGTACAAATAACTATATATGTTTTGTGATCATCAAAACTCTAAAACCAGGTGATTGTAACTTTGGGCCAACAGTCTCCCCTTTTTGATGATGACAAAACATATGAGTTATTTAAAAAAATATGAAAAGAGCTTGAAAAAGCTCCCCCTCAAATCATGCAATTTTATCAAGAATAAGAGATGAATATTATAACAAAAATGAATTGAAAATATGCATTATGCATGAAAAATAAATAATCAAAAGTATTTCTCCCCTTTTTTGTCATGCATAAAAAAGGGTCAAGTCAATAAAACATATTTGAAGAGTATTTGTAAAATTTTTATGAATCCATAATACAAATATTTAATTCACCACATATAAATGGAAATCTATTATAATCTAGTGGTTTAGTAAAAATATCTGCAAGTTAAAATTGATGGAAACATTATCAATTTCAATATCACCTTCCTCATAATGAGCTCTAAAAAAGTGATACCGAATGTCAATGTGTTTTGTCTTACTATGTTAATTTGCATTTTTAGTCATATAAATTGTACTAGTATTATCACAAAATATTTTAATATGGTCATAATACAAATCATAGTCAAGGAGAGTATGTTTCATCACAAGAACTTGTGCAAAACATGCCCCGGCCGCAACATACTCCGCCTCGGCGATTGAGAGGGCTATAAAATTTTGCTTCTTGGAAGACCATGAAAGAAGGCAATTTCCTAGAAACTGACAGGTTCCACTAGTACTCTTCCTATCCACTCTATAACCCGCATAGTCGGCGTCCGAAAAACTCGTCATGAAAAATTGTCCGGTCTTCGGATACCACAAACCAATTCTAATGGTGCCCTTAAGATATCTAATAATGTGTTTTACCGCAATCAAATGGGACTCTTCAGGACACGATTGAAATCTAGCACAAAGATAAACACTAAACATAATATCCGGCCTACTAGTCTTTAAATATAATAAACTACCAATCATGCTACGATAAAGTTTAATGTCTACATTTATACTTTGTTCATCCTTGTCAGTTTTGTTGT
Organism: Agave tequilana; assembly: GCA_038442645.1. Taxonomy (NCBI): domain Eukaryota; kingdom Viridiplantae; phylum Streptophyta; class Magnoliopsida; order Asparagales; family Asparagaceae; genus Agave; species Agave tequilana. The sequence continues at coordinate 47,290 of JAVJIF010002946.1, forward strand.
GGTAGCCATACGAGTTTTGCTTGTCTTAACCCCTTCAAGCTCAAATTTCTTGATGAGTTCCTTCGTGTACTTGGCTTGATTTATAAAAATCTCATCACTCCTTTGCTTGATTTGGAGTCCAAGGAAGTAGTTAAGTTCCCCCTGTTGGCCCAAAGGCCCTTCACCCTAGTTTTGATGATGATCAACTCATGTAGTTATAGTTACTAATGATCTTGTGTTTAATTAGTGACAGATTCATGATCAAGATCTTAGTAGGTGTGGAGCTTCAACAAAGGATTTAAAGACAAGTTGGAAGCTAGCACCGGTTGATTCACGAGCCTATGCATCAAGAACACATCTAGAGATGAGCTCGGTGGATTGCTTTTGGACCAAGTCAAGAAGATGAGAAGCCTTCAAGTGAAGACTTCAAGAAGTTGAAGACTTGTGTCTAGGTATAGAATTTGTATTTTTGTTTTAGTAAAAATGTAAAGGATAGATAGTTGGTGGATTGCTCAAGTCTATATCACACACACACTCTTGATTAGAACTCTTGATTTAATTGATTTCATAAAAGATTTTGTTTTTAGAAAAGAACTTTTATTTTGGAAAAAGATTTTTCTTTGAGACAAAATATTTGTTGGTTTTTGGTATTTCTATCATGTATATTCTTTAACCAAAACCAAGTTGTATACTAGATTTCAAAAACATAGATATTTCATATTGATTGTGTAGTGGATCATATTCATACACACCATGCTTTTAAATGGACTCAAATATCTTGTTTTTGTATTTGATAAAGGTTTGGAAAAACATTTCATGGAAAATTAAGTTTTTATCAAAAGAATTTTTACCAAGTATTTTACCTTGATAGTAGTATGACACATGCTCATACTCTATGATTTTTCAAGACCAAAACATTTTATCCAAGACCCAAAACCAAATCCAAATTTTCCAGGTCCTGGAAGTTCTGATTTTTCAGAATTTCTCAGTGACCGGTCGACCGGCAGTCGACCGGCACTCGACCGACATGCACAGTTTTGTGCATGTGCGTATCAGTCGACCGGGACTCGACCGGGACTCGACCGACCCAACCTGTTGCTCTCTGGAAATTGCCAGTCGACCGAACCGGTCGACCGACAGTTCATTCCAGAAGATCGGTCGACTCACCAGTCGACCGGTGGCTGCAACGGTCAGAAAAACGACCGTTGGCCGGTCGACCGGAGGTCGACCGCCAGCTCTGACAGAACCCCAACGGCTCTTTTTCTGGGCAGCCTATATAAAGGGTTTTTGTCATCTGTTTTAGAGTTAACATTTAGGAGACTTCTTGAGCTGTTTTTCAGACACTTTTAGAGGAGTTTCTCTACAAGATTTTAGTGCAAATACTTCCAATCAAAAGGAAGAGTTTTTATCAAGAGAGTGTTTAAGTAATTTCTTGTGTTTTCCAACAAAGCTTTCTTTCCTTCATTTTCTCACCACACACTTGAGCTTTCCATTGCTAGATATTCCTATAGTGTGTTGTAGTGAGAGTGCTCTTTAGGTGATCAAGTGTTGTGATCATCAAAGAGATCTTTTCTTTGTATTTGAGGAAACGGGCAAGTGTGCTCGTTGTTGGTGGCTAGAGTTCGGTTGTGAACTCTTGGTGGTTCGAGGTACGGCCTCGGCGAGTCGGTGGACTTGCGTGTGTACGGGACTTGGGAGTCCGAGGGTTTGTAGGTGTACAGCACCGAGGAGAGATCCGGTGGGATCTTACATAGTGGAAATCCTTCGTGTGTCGAAGGCGGGGATGTAGAGCAAGTGTGCTCGAACCTCGAAACAAACCCTTTGTGTTTGCGATTGCTTACTCTATCCCTCTCTCTCTCTTTGTCTCTTTTATATCTTGCATTCAAATTTATTGTGTTCATCTTATATATGCATGATATATTCCCTTGTGCTCATAATTGATATACATACTTGCTTGGGATTGTTGTTAACACTTGTATTCAACCAAGAGAGCCAACGCGGCACCTCAACCCATTCAAGGGGAATCTAGAGGAGCTTGTCCAGAGCCTCGCAAGGGAATTCGGCAACACTCTTGTGTTATACATAAGTGTTTAATTAAAAGAAGTTTAATTTGGTCATCTTAGCTTTAATTCCGCATTATTTGTTCATAAGTGACCATTAGATTAGCCATCACCTATTCACCCCCCCTCTAGGTGATCTTACAATTGGTATCAGAGCTAGTGCTCTTGATAAGGGTCTAACAACCTAAGAGTTAAAGATCCTACATTTGGGCTAATCACAATATTTGTTGTACACACACACCTCACCATGGACTTTATGTCACCACCCACCTTTGATATTCTTAACATCCACATTTGGAAAGTTAAGATGTCATTATTCCTCAAAGCCCTAGGTTATAATGTATATCTTGCCACTACTAATAATGCTTATTGTATAGATGGTAAGAATATTGAGGCTAATACAAAAGCCCTACATGCTTTAAAGAGCACCCTAAATGATGATTATTTATGTAGGTTGCTAATATTGATATGGCTTTTGTAGTATGGAACACCCTCATCTCCCTTGGCGAAAATGAACAATACTATGCGGGGAGCGATTCGGATGTTGGAAGCGACACCTCCAACAAGTGCTACATGGTCCAAGGGATGACCCCCTTGAGGTAAATACCGAATTCGATGATGAGGATGCTAGTATGTCATATGATGAGCTAAATTCTTTATGTCAATTATTGCTTGAAAGATATGACATAATTAAGAAAGAAAATAAAATTTTAAAAAAGGACATTGCTTGCATGCATAATGAACATGATTCATGTAGAGATAACATTGCATGCTTAGAAAAGAATAATAAAGATTTGAAAAAGAACATTGATTGCATGCATGTAGAAATGATTCTTTTAGAAATAAACTTGCATGTTTAGAAAAGAAAATAATGATTTGAAAATGAGAATGTTTCCCTTATGTCTAAAATAAATGATTTATGTGAAGGGAACACTATTTTGAAGGAAAAGATTATTTTGGTGGAAACTCAAAAAGAAGTTGTTTTTCAAGAAAATATTACTTTGAAAAGAAAATTTATTGAAAAAGAAAAAGATTTTGTTGCTAAGAAGAAAAGAAAAATGATTCTTCATCTCATCATGCTTTTCATGCCACTACTAATGAGATTAAGAACTTGAAAAATAAAATGAATAATTTGAGTTCAACTTTGAACTCTTGTGCATTTAAACATACTAGATTGGAGTCCATGTTTCCCAAGAAACAAACTCCACATGCTCATGCACATACACATCATGCTCATGCTTATGATGCACAACACGATCACAATCACACTCATAAGCATCATGCTAAGGTGTACATTTGTACATATTGTGGCCGCAAAGGCCATCTAGCAAAATATTGTTTTGATAAGAAACCATATCTATATTTTGCTAAGTATAATAAATTTTGGGTTCCTTACAACAATGCTAACCCCAAAGGACCCAAGAAAACATGGGTACCAAAACCCCCACCTTTTGATTTTGATGTAGGTGTGGGATCTCACAAAACGTGAGAAGGTTGGTACCTTGGTAGTGGTTGCAATGGACATGATGGACATACACTTGGTTGCATCACTATCAAGGAGCTTGGTGGGACAACCACCATACTTGGAGCTTTGTAGTTGGTAACAACTTCTAAACTCCTATTTTTTGTACATGCTTTATACTTTTGTCATATTCATAGCATGTCATGATTTTGTTTGATTTGTGCTTCATGTGGTATTTACATGCTTAGATGTAGAATATATCAAACTTGTATGTATACATATACAAATAGTGAATTACAATTGACTCTTAAATAATTTGAACTTCATGCTCACTTGTATCCACTTTATGCATATGTATAATCTAGTTTTGATGATTCTCTTTTATACATGTTTTTTTTTGCCAATTTTTTTGTGTGATTTACTTCATGTATATGCATGCTTAATTCAAATCTAATAAATATACATGTATACCCGTGAGTCTCTTGCCTTCATGCAAACATTTAATACTCTTTTAATATTTGGGATATGTATGCATATTGTTAGATTTGTATAAACCATACATATACCATGAAAATTGTTGATTTTAGTGAAAAATGATTTTTCATGATTTGTTGTTAAAAATTTGACTTATGATCGTTTTGGGCTTCAATGACTATTTTCATGAAGATACTATTTACATAACCTTTGAACACTCAATCTTTAAGAAAATATATATGTTGAGCTTTATGGAATATGAGTGCTTGAACTTTTATGTATTTAGTATTATTCATGAAAAACATATGATTTTTTATTTATGAAGGATCTTTAACTAGTTTGTCAAAAATTCATTTAAACTAGTTATCTATTCTTCAAGTATTGCACATGATTCTATTTTTATGGATAAATTCTTTTGTGATTTCAAAATTTTGATGCTTCATTGTATTGAATATTAGTTTAGATGTTAGTATTTGTCAACACTTGGATTTATACTTGTACACCTTATGGACCACAAATAAATCTATATATGATTGGGTTGAATGCTTATTTGTGCCTATTAGATGTACTAGTATAGCCTTGTGTTGATGATCATTACATTCTTAAACTTGTATTCCCATTGGATTTATGTTTTGATCATGTGATTTCATTTCATGTATAAGTTTCTTTTGCCAAAACATTAAAATATACATGGATAACCCTTGAGTCATTTGCTTTTCATGCAAATCTATTTATGAGGACTCAATTGTATTTTGGGGATATGTATGTATACTTAATGTCTTGTCAAAACATACATATGCTATGAAATATAATTTTGATGATTTTCGTATTTTCAAAATTTATGATTTTAAGGAATATTGAGTTTTATTGCTAATTTTCATGATACCATGTTTCACATAACACTATCACACTCACTTCTTTTTGATATGGACTTTATGGATAGAGTGCTTTTTAGTGCCTTGTGTTTCATTGATCTTTCATGAAAAACTTTTTAACTTATTCCTTGATGGAAGGATCTCGTACTAGTTCTTAAACAAGTTCATTTAACTAGTTCGAATTCTTCATATGGTAGATTATATGATGTATACACTTATGCTTACTTTTCAATTGGTATCATTGGATATTTTCAATTGGTATCAATTTGACTCTTGTTGTATATACTCATATTTTGTTCTTTCATATATGTATGTATCTACTTCAATTGATATACTCTTTTCATACATATATATGATTTGTACTTGTGCTTTAGCTAAAATTGACTCTTATATTTTTAAGCACAAAGTTGTTAATGCTAAGCTTACTTCAAATCTTATTTATCTTCAAGCTTATGCATTGTATTTCATAATTGGTATCAAAATTCAAAATTTGGTTGTTCTACATTTGGTACCTTAAAAGAAAATATTATATTTTAAGATATTTCAAATTTTGTTTTCATAAGAAAAATTCAAAATTTTTGATTTGTATTGTCTATATGCAAGGAGAGCTTAACATCTCTCTTACATATAGATTCATGTTGAGTATATTATAAATTGAGGAGATTGACAACTCTTCTTTATATGATATACGTGTGTAGGGGAGCTTCACATCTCCTCTTATGCATGACATATTATACGTTATGTGAATTAGGGCTTGTCATCCCTCTTTCATGTAATGTATATGTGTCGGGAAGCTAACTTAACGTCTTCCTCTTCATGAATTTATATCGCATATAAATTTTATTGATTGATTTGTATTTACCCCTCCTTGATCTCTTTGTTTTTAACAAAAAGGGGAGAAAAATTTGTTTGATGTATTTTTCTTTGAACCCTTTGTTGATGATTGACAAAAGGGGAGAAGAATTTGTGATTTTATATGCATGATTTCATGATTTCCTTACTTAAGGGGGAGAAAGATTTTGACTTGTGCTTTACTCATGCATACCAATAAATAAAAGATATAAAAGTTTGAGAAAAAGATTTGTGCATTTTTGTGCATTCATTTGCATACATTTTTATGTACTTCATTGAATATCTATTGCTTATTTATTATGCATGAGTTAAGGGGGAGCTTCTTTGAAGCTTTACTTTAATCCATGCATATATAACTCCATGAGTTTTGTCATCATCAAAAAGGGGGAGATTGTTGGCCCAAAGGCCCTTCACCCTAGTTTTGATGATGATCAACTCATGTAGTTATAATTACTAATGATCTTGTGTTTAATTAGTGACAGATTCATGATCAAGATCTTAGTAGGTGTGGAGCTTCAACAAAGGATTTAAAGACAAGTTGGAAGCTAGCACCGGTTGATTCACGAGCCTATGCATCAAGAACACATCTAGAGATGAGCTCGGTGGATTGCTTTTGGACCAAGTCAAGAAGATGAGAAGCCTTCAAGTGAAGACTTCAAGAAGTGAAGACTTGTGTCTAGGTATAGAATTTGTATTTTTGTTTTAGTAAAAATGTAAAGGATAGATAGTTGGTGGATTGCTCAAGTCTATATCACACACACACTCTTGATTAGAACTCTTGATTTAATTGATTTCATAAAAGATTTTGTTTTTAGAAAAGAACTTTTATTTTGGAAAAAGATTTTTCTTTGAGACAAAATATTTGTTGGTTTTTGGTATTTCTATCATGTATATTCTTTAACCAAAACCAAGTTGTATACTAGATTTCAAAAACATAGATATTTCATATTGATTGTGTAGTGGATCATATTCATACACACCATGCTCTTAAATGGACTCAAATATCTTGTTTTTGTATTTGATAAAGGTTTGGAAAACATTTCATGGAAATTAAGTTTTTATCAAAAGAATTTTTACCAAGTATTTTACCTTGATAGTAGTATGACACATGCTCATACTCTATGATTTTTCAAGACCAAAACATTTTATCCAAGACCCAAAACCAAATCCAAATTTTCCAGGTCCTGGAAGTTCTGATTTTTCAGAATTTCTCAGTGACCGGTCGACCGGCAGTCGACCGGCACTCGACCGACATGCACAGTTTTGTGCATGTGCGTATCAGTCGACCGGGACTCGACCGGGACTCGACCGACCCAAACCTGTTGCTCTCTGGAAATTGCCAGTCGACCGAACCGGTCGACCGACAGTTTCATTCCAGAAGATCGGTCGACTCACCAGTCGACCGGTGGCTGCAACGGTCAGAAAAACGACCGTTGGCCGGTCGACCGGAGGTCGACCGCCAGCTCTGACAGAACCCCAACGGCTCTTTTTCTGGGCAGCCTATATAAAGGGTTTTTGTCATCTGTTTTAGAGTTAACATTTAGGAGACTTCTTGAGCTGTTTTTCAGACACTTTTAGAGGAGTTTCTCTACAAGATTTTAGTGCAAATACTTCCAATCAAAAGGAAGAGTTTTTATCAAGAGAGTGTTTAAGTGATTTCTTGTGTTTTCTAACAAAGCTTTCTTTCCTTCATTTTCTCACCACACACTTGAGCTTTCCATTGCTAGATATTCTATAGGTGTGTTGTAGTGAGAGTGCTCTTTAGGTGATCAAGTGTTGTGATCATCAAAGAGATCTTTTCTTTGTATTTGAGGAAACGGGCAAGTGTGCTCGTTGTTGGTGGCTAGAGTTCGGTTGTGAACTCTTGGTGGTTCGAGGTACGCCTCGGCGAGTCGGTGGACTTGCGTGTGTACGGGACTTGGGAGTCCGAGGGTTTGTAGGTGTACGGCACCGAGGAGAGATCCGGTGGGATCTTACATAGTGGAAATCCTTCGTGTGTCGAAGGCGGGGATGTAGAGCAAGTGTGCTCGAACCTCGAAACAAACCCTTTGTGTTTGCGATTGCTTACTCTATCCTCTCTCTCTCTTTGTCTCTTTTATATCTTGCATTCAAATTTATTGTGTTCATCTTATATATGCATGATATATTCCCTTGTGCTCATAATTGATATACATACTTGCTTGGGATTGTTGTTAACACTTGTATTCAACCAAGAGAGCCAACGCGGCACCTCAACCCATTCAAGGGGAATCTAGAGGAGCTTGTCCAGAGCCTCGCAAGGGGAATTCGGCAACACTCTTGTGTTATACATAAGTGTTTAATTAAAGAAGTTTTAATTGGTCATCTTAGCTTTAATTCCGCATTATTGTTTCATAAGTGACCATTAGATTAGCCATCACCTATTCACCCCCCCTCTAGGTGATCTTACACCCCCATCATAGACATCTCAAATTCCTCCTTCATGGATGATTCAAAATCTTTGTAAATTTTTCATTAGTAGATCCAAATATAATATCATCAACATATATTTGAACCATAAGAATATCATTTTCAACATGTTTAGTAAACAAAGTGGTATCTATTGTGCCTTTAGAAAAATCGTTAGAAATAAGAAATGATGAAGTCTTTCATACCAAGCTCTAGGAGCTTGTTTTAACCTATATAAAGCTTTGTCTAGTTTGAAAACAAAATCCAGATGTGTAGGATCAAAAAATCCGGGAGGTTGTTCAACATACACCTCCTCTTCAATAAACCATTTAAAAATGCACTTTTGACATTCATTTGAAAAAGTTTGAAATCTTTATAGGAAGCTAATACAAGTATTATCCGTATGGCTTCAAGCAGTGCTACGTGTGCAAAAATTTCTCAAAATCGATACCTTCAATTTGGGTGTAACCTTGAGCCACTAACCTAACTTTATTCCTAATAATATTGCCCGACTCATCCACTTGTTCTTAAAAATTCATTTAGTGCCAATTGTTGGTCTATCATAGTGTCAGGACAAGATGCCAATCTTGGTTGCGCTCAAATTGATTGAGCTCCTCTTGTATGGCAAGCAACCAATATGAGTTGCTCTCGGCTTCGAGGATGTTCTTTGGTTTAAAATGAGAAATAAAAGCATAATGGCCACAAAGATTATGGAGTTTAGAATGAGTAGTTACCCCTTTTGATACATCACTATAATTAGATCCTTAGGATGATGTGGAGTGAATCTCTAATCATTTGGAAGTGTTTTTGGTTGCTCCATTTCAACTTCTTGAACTTTACATTGCACATCAATTTTTGACTCGTCTTCTTTTATAGGTGAGTCCTTCAAGGTTATCCTCTCCATGTCTTCACCTAAGAAATCTATTTCTGTAATATTCTTAACAAAACATTAGATTCCTCAAACTTTACATGTATAGATTCTTCAATAGTCATTGTAAATTTATTGAAGACTCTATAGGCTTTACTAGTGTTAGCATAACCAACAAAAATAGTTTCATAAGATTTTGCATCGAACTTTTCTAAATTATCTTTAGTATTAAAAGCGAAACATTTACAACTAAAAACTTTAAAATAAGAAACATTTGATTTTCTTGAATAGTAAATTTCGAAGAAGTTTTAGAAGTGTTTTTGTAAAAGAAAACCCTATTTGATATGTAAAAAGATGTGTTTACAGCCTCGGCCCATAGGTATTGAGGGAGACCTTATTCATTATCATAATCCTAGCCATTTCTTGAAGTGTTTAATTTTTCCTCTCAACTACTCTATTTTGTTGTGGAGTTCTAGGACAAGATAATTCATGTTTAATTCCATTGTCTCCACAGTAAGTGATAAGGTTTGGCTATTGAATTCACCACCTCTATCACTCCTTATTCGTAAAATTGAAGAATCTTTTTTCTTTTCAACTCTTTTCCTAAATGTTTGAAAATGTTAAAAGGCTTGATTTTTGTGTTCTAAAAAAAACCCAAGTAAAACGAGAAAAATCATAAACCAATACAAAGGCAAAACGATTCCTACTTAGACTTTTGGTTTTAGTAGGACCAAACAAATCCATATGAATTAACTCCAAGGGTCGTGATTTCATGATATTCTTGATGGTTTGAAAGAGGACTTGGTTTGTTTCCCAGTTGGCACGTATCACAAATGCGGTCCTTTTCAAATTTCAAGCAAGGAATATCTTTCTCCATTTCCTTGTTGTTTATTCTAGATAGATGGTCAAAAGAAATATGGCCTAGTCTCCTATGCCACAACCAAGAGTCATCATTGAAGGCATTCAAACAAGTGACATTACATTGCATATTAGACATATCAATCATGTACTCCATTGTTTCCACGAAATCCGAAAAGTATACATGCATTAGTTTGTCTATCAAAAATATTACAAGCTAAGTCATCAAAAATCACATTAAAACCTTTATCACAAAGTTGACTAACACTCAAGAGATTATGCTTGAGGCCATCAACTAAAGCAACATTTTCAATCATAGGAGATGAACCAAGTTTAATGTTATCTATACCAACAATCTTTCCTTTGGAGTCATCTCCGAAGGTGACGGTGCCACCTTCATGGTATCTTGATAGGGTTGCAAAGTTTTTGATATCCCAAGTCATGTGCCTTGAGTAACCACTATCAAGATACCACCGCTCCTTACGTCTTTGAGCTTTGGAGTGTACCTACATCATGTAACATAATTGTTGACTTTGGTACCCAAATTTTCTTGGGTTCTTTAATGTTAGCATTACGAACCCAAACATGATTATTTGATGCATTTATTCTATCAAAACAAAATTTAGCTAAGTGACCCTTTCGGCCACAATAAGTCCATGCATAAATTTTACCATACATGAATGCATGATAAGTGTGAGGAGTGTGATTGTTTAGTTTGTGCACATGTTTGGCATGATGAGAGTGCAAATGTTTTGACTTGTGAGCATAGTGTGTGTAGCATGAGTTTGTTTCTTTGGATAAGTTTCTTAAAAAATATAGCCTCCAATCTAGATTTATCAAATTTACATTTCTTTAAAACTTCTCCCAAAGAGTTAATTTTATTCTTTAACATGGAAATCTCATCTTTATCTATCAAAGAAAATTTAGCTTTACAAGAAATCTTATAAGCATCAAAATCTTTTTGAGTGGAAGTGAGAGTTGAAAATAATTCAACCTTTTCTTTTGTGAGCATGAAAATTTTGTGGTTAAGAGTTTCATTTTCCTTTTTCATTTTTATATATTTCTTTTTAAGAAAATCATAATTATGAGATAATTCTTCAAAAGCTTCTCCTAATTCATCCATGGATAATTTATAATCTTCAATAGATGATTTTGGGGATTACCTTATTTGTGTTTTCATTAGCCATTAAACACATGTGAGCCGTGTCAATTTCTTCTTCGGATTCACTCTCCGAATCCCAAGTAGCCTTTAAAGCCTTCTTCTTGTATGGCTTCTTGGAGGTGGAGGGTTTGCTCTTATTTTCTGAACACTCCGCAACGATGTGCCCCGGCTTTCAGCAATTGAAGCAAATGATCTTCTTTTCTTCCTTTCCTTACCATCTTCTTCTATTTAAAATTTTACTTTATTGTACATTCTCCGAACATTCTTCACAAGAATGAGAGATCTTCATCATCTTCTTCTTCATCATCTTCGTCGGAGTAGGTAGAAGAGCTTTTGAAAGCGATTGCTTTCTTCTTTAGAGGAGCCATTCCTTCTCTAACTTTTCTCTCCATCTCATGGCTCTTGAGGTTCCCAATGAGACCAATGAGCTCCATTTCCTCCTTGTCGTTGAGCTCCTTCAAGGTTTTAGCTTTGACTTCCAAGATGGAGGGAGTATACGAATGATCTTCCTCACCTTTTGATTGCTATCAATGCTGTCACCTAAGGAAGCAAGCCCGTTAGTTATTTTTGTAAATTTAGTAACCATATCATCAATAGATTCATTTTCTTGCATGGTAAAGTTTTCATATTGGAAACATAAGATGTCAACTTTAGCCCTCTTAACTTGTGATGTTCCCTCATGAGTGACTAAGAGGTGAGTCCAAATCTCATATGCGGATTTGCAATGTATGACTCTAGCAATGTCATCATCATTAAGAGCTTAAAGAAAGGCATCGTGTGCCCTAGCATTTGCGTTAAACTCTTTTGTGGCAATATCGACCAAGCGTCCTCACCCCAAGGGGTGCGCTAAAAGGTTTAGTCACCGCCTTTGCAACTCAGCTTCCTAAGGATTGCAAAACACGGTCATCTTAACCTTCCATATGGAAAAGTTAAGGCCATCAAACTTGGGTGGGGTCTTAATACCTTCGGCCATCTTTACTAATGTGTATGAGGATGAAATATGAAAAAGATGATTAGCAATTTAGGATCTATCTAAGGTTGTTAAGCTAAGTAACTAGAGACCAAAGTTCTGATACCAATTGAAAAACACCTAGAGGGGGGTGAATAGGTATTATGCTAATCAAATGCCCTTTTTAAAACAAGTTAAGATATATGATGTAAGCGGTCACTCAAAATAAGAAATGGAAGCCGAATTCCCTATGAAGGGCTCTAAAACTTCTCCTCTTTGATTCCTCTAGATTATGAGTTGAGGTGCTTAATTGCTTCCTTGTTGATATATGAGTATAGACCAAAAATGCAAGAAGATGAAATGTGTGCAATATAGAAGAAAAGGACAAGTAGTAGCACAAGTATAAGAATGTAAAACAACAAAGAGTAAGAATAAATCAATCGCAAACACAAGAGAATTTGTTTCGAAGTTCGAGCTACTGCTCTATGTCCCTGCCTTCGCCACTATGAAGGATATTCACTAAATCCACAAAGGAAACTTCCACACAGAAACCTTACACCAAAGGGATTACAATTGGTCTACACAAGACCGGAGTACCCAACTCTAACAATACTATCCTCCACACAAGAGGAACCATAACTTAAAGGAATACAAGTCATTTGGTGATCTAGGAAGACCACAAACACTCTCTTACGACTTCTTATAGAGTGGAGTAGGATTTTTGGCTCAAGAAGTAACGTGAGAGAAAAATTTCAGTAGTAAGAGTTTAGAAGACTTGAAAACCAACTGAAAAATTTTGCAATAGAAAGAACTTTGAAAATAAAAAGCAATGAAACACTTCTTCTCTTGAAAACACTTGAAACTTGAATGTGTTTCTTGCGTCAAACTAAAGACCCATGACCTCTATTTATAGGAAAAGGATCAATACCATACATAAGTGTTACCAGGTCATTAGGGGTGACTTTAGCCACTTGGAAACAAGAAATAGACGTTGGAACCCATAAAAAACAAAACAGATCCAAAATAGAGTCGTTGGTGTCAGTCTGGACAGCTGCCGGTCGACCGGCAGGCGGACCGGCAGGCCACTTGGCAAATTAGCTTGGCTCCGGTCGACCTCCCGGTCGACCGCCAGGCATTTAAAAAAGAGATTTTTGAACTGCCGGTCGACCGGCACAAACCAAGAGTCAATGTCTTGCAGTCGTCGACCGGTCGGTCGACCGCCCCGGTCGACTGACAGACGTGCACAGCATGCACATCCACGGCCATAAGGCCCGGTCAACCGATCGGTCGATCGAGTTGGCCTGAAACAGTGACGGTCGACCGGACGGTCGAGCGTTAAGGCCTGAAATAGGATATAAACAAATTTTTGGATATGAAAATATTTTTAAAATAATTCTCATTGGTTTGAGGGTTAAGTAGCATGGTATAGGAGATAAAATACATGTTCTAAATTTGATATAAAAATTTCAAAAATTATGAATCATGTATATCAACCAAACATGCGACAAAACCAATACTACCAAAAACTTGTATTTTTGAAAAGTGTATTTTGTGTGAGTAACTTCTTGAGCACGTTTATCATATCCTTACTCTTTAACATACTAAAAGTGTACAGGGGTCTAGGAGACTAAAAGATCTTCAATCGGGCTTTTCTATTTGCATCGTTGAGTTACTTGAATTCTTGATCCCGTATTTGAGTCATCTTGAGTCAACACCACCTTCCTTTAGGGAAGAAACATCTTGAAACCTAAGAACCCTGAAATAATTTTAAATACTTAAATTTGATTAGTACAAATAACTATATATGTTTTGTGATCATCAAAACTCTAAAACCGGGTGATTGTAACCTTGGGCCAACAATCTCCCCCTTTTGATGATGACAAAACATATGCGTTATTTAAAAAATGTGGAAAGAGCTTGAAAAAGCACCCCCTTAAATCATGCAATCTTATCAAGAATAAGAGATGAATATTATAACAAAAATGAATTGAAAAGTATGCATTATGCATGAAAAATAGATAATAACTCAAAAGTATTTCTCCCCCTTTTTGTCATGCATCAAAAAGGGTCAAGTCAATAAAACATGTTTGAAGAGTATTTGCAAAATTTTATGAATCCATAATACAAATATTTAATTCACCACATATAAATGAAAATCTATTATAATCTAGTGGTTTAGTAAAAATATCCGCAAGTTAAAAATCGGTGAAAATATAATCAATTTCAATATCACCTTTCTCATAATAATCTCTAAGAAAATGATACCGAATGTCAACGTGCTTTGTCTTACTATGTTGATTTGCATTTTTAGTCATATGAATTGTACTAATATTATCACAAAATATTTTAATATGGTCATAATGCAAATCATAGTCAAGGAGAGTATGTTTCATTCAAAGGACTTGTGCACAACAAGTCCCGGCCGCAACATACTCTGCCTCGTCGGTTAAGAGGGCTACAGAATTTTACTTCTTGGAAGACCATGAAAGAAGGTAATTTCCTAGAAACTGACAGGTTCCACTAGTACTCTTCCTATCCACTCTACAACTCGCATAGTCGGCATCCGAAAAACTCGTCATGAAAAATTAGGTCTTCGGATACCACAAACCCATTCTAATGGTGCCCTTAAGATATCTAATAATACGTTTTACCGCAATCAAATGGGACTCTTGAGGAGATTGAAATCTAGCACAAAGATAAACACTAAACATAATATCCGGCCTACTAGCCGTTAAATATAATAAACTACTAATCATGCTACGATAGAGTTTAATGTCTACATTTATACCTTGTTCATCCTTATCAAGTTTTGTTATGGTAGCCATGAGAGTTTTGCTTGTCTTAGCCCCTTCAAGCCCAAATTTCTTGATGTGTACCTTCGTGTACTTTGCTTGATTTATTAAAATCCCATCACTCCTTTGCTTGATTTGGAGTCCAAGGAAGTAGTTAAGTTCGCTCATCCATAAACATCTCAAATTCCTCCTTCATGCAGGATTCAAAATCTTTGCAAAGTTTTTCATTAGTAGATCTAAATATAATGTCATCAACATATATTTGAACAATAAGAATATCATTTTCAATATGATTAGTAAACAAAGTGGTATCTATTGTGCCTTTAGAAAAATCATTAGAAATAAGAAATGATGAAAGTCTTTCATACCAAACTCTAGAAGCTTGTTTTAACCCATATAAAGCGTTATCTAGTTTGAAAACAAAATCCGGATGTGTAGGATCAACAAACCCGGGGTGTAGTTCAACATACACCTCCTCTTCAATAAACCCATTTAAAAATGCACTTTTTACATCCATTTGAAAAAGTTTAAAATCTTTATAGGAAGCAAAAACGAGCGTTATCTGTATGACTTCAAGCCGTGCTACGGGTGCAAAGGTTTCCTTAAAATCGATACCTTTGATTTGGTTGTAACCTTGGGCCACTAACCTAGCTTTATTCCTAACAACATTGCCCGACTCATCCAACTTGTTCCTAGAAATCCATTTAATGCCAATTGTTGGTCTATCTTGGGGTCTAGGGACAAGATGCCAATCTTGGTTGCGCTCAAATTGATTGAGCTCCTCTTGCATGGCAAGCAACCAATATGAGTCGCCCTCGGCTTCGAAGATGTTCTTTGGTTCAAATGAGAAATAAAAGTATAATGGCCACAAAGATCATGGAGTTGAGAACGAGTAGTTACCCCTTTTAATACATCACCTATAATTAGATCCTTGAGATGACGTGGAGTGAATCTCCAATCCTTTGGAAGTAGTTGTGATTGATGCACTTCAACTTCTTGAACTTCACTTTGCACATCAATTTTTGGCTCGTCTTCTTTTATAGGTGAGTCCTTCAAGGTTCTTTAACTAGTTTTCATATATGGAGGATCTTTAACTAGTTTTTAAAATTATTTTAAACTAGTTATTTATTCTTCATTTGGTAGTGTTTTCAATTTACAACTATTTTCAAATCATATTTTTGAAAACTTCTACCCTGTAAGGGCAGTTGATGGGCGACTATACCTGTATATGCTCTAAATTGAAAATCTTTAAGCATGTGCATGAATAGGGTGATAGTTATGAGTTATACACATTTTCTTCATGGAATCTTATGTTTGTATATATATAATTTGTTTCTTATATATGTATATTTTCAACTTTAATTAGTACCAATTTTTATTGGTGTTTTCATTTTCATACATATATATGATTTGATTGTGTTTTATAATATCTTTATATTATTAAAGCACAAATTATGTTTATGCTAAGTTTGACTTAAATCTCTATATCAATTGGTATCTTAATAAGCTTATGCATTGTTCTCTTTTGGTATTTCAAATTTTTTTTGTTTACCTACAAGAGGTAATTTACAATATAATTCTAGTGGTATCAAAAACCTACAATTGGTATCTTAAAATTTTGTTTATTTACAAGTGGAACCAACTTTTGCTTTGTCAACTACAATTTGATTTCATAGGTATCAAACTTCGTTTTGTTGACTTAAGAAATTCTAAAATTTTATTTTTAAGAAATTTCAAAGTTTTGCTTTAAGTTTTATCAAAATTTTGTTTCAAAATTTGTTGAAATGTAATTCCTATATGCAAGGGGAGCTTAACATCTTCTCTATATATAGATTCATGTTAAGTGTATCACACATTGAGGAGCTTGACATCTCTTCTTTATGTGGTACACGTGTGTAGGGGAGCTTAACATCTCCACTTATGCATTGTATATTATGCTTTTTATGGGTTAGGGTCTTGTCATTCCTTCTTATGTAATGCATATATGCAGGGGGGCTAACTTTACGTCTCTCTTCTTCATGAATATATATATCGCATATATAACTTTATTGTATGATTTGTTTTCACCCCTTTGTTGATGAATTGACAAAAAGGGGACAAGAATTTTGAGAGTTTATATATGCATGTTTGTTTTCTTGTTTATGAAAAAAAGAGAGAAGGATTTGGTGAGTTTATTTCATTGTTTATGCATATATGTTTGTGTTTATGCACTTTATTGAATTTATTTATTTGTTTATTGTTATGCATGAGTTAAGGGGGAGCTTCTATGAAGCTCAAACTTTAATCCATGCATATATAACTCTATGAGTTTTGTCATCATCAAAAAGGGGGAGATTGTTGGTCCAAAAACCCATCGCTTTAGTTTTGATGATGATTAACTCATGTAGTTATAGAACTAATGATCTTGTATTTATTTAGTCTCAGATATTTGATCAAGATCTTAGTAGGTGTTTAGCTTCAAAAAAGGATTTGAAATCAAATTTTGGAGCTAGCACGTGTTAATTCAAGAGCTCGCGCATCAAGATTGCATCAAGTACTCAAGAGAAGTCTAGCTCATTAGATTAAGGTTTGGACCAAGTCAAGAAGGAGAAGAAGATTTTCATGAGAAGATTTTCGTGAAGACTTGTGTCATGTTTGTAAGTATTAAGATTTTATTTTTAGATAAAATGTAAAGGATAGATTAGTTGTGGAATGCTCAAGCTTATACACACACACACAAAAGTTTGGCTTTCAAAAAAATACGGTTTTTGTTTTAAGCTTTAAATTCTATGCCTCAAAATAGTTCACATGTTTGTAATATGTGTTGATTTTTGATCACACATAATTGTACTTCAAAGTATTTTAATGAACTTATTTTTACAAATTTTATGGAGATTTTATGAGATTTAAGATATATTTTAAAAAGTTGTTAAAAAATATTTTTGGCCTGCTTGCGGTCGACCGGCCGGTCGACCGACGTGTACAAGACGTGCACAAGCCCATGTGATTTGAGTTCGGTCGACCGACCGGTCGACCACAGTAGAGATCGGCCGACCGACTGGTCGACCGACTGAGTTTACGAGCTCTCGGGTTTTCTCGATCAACCGGGCGGCTGACCATTTTGTTAATCTGCTCAATCCCTCCATAGTTTTCTAGCCATATCTTTTGATTCTTATATCAACATGATTTAAATTGAATTTTAAAGATAACTTTCAGGGCTACATGTCAATTCAATACCATTTTCTGATTTAAATGTTAAGAATGTCAAATATTGGGTTGAAGTCTTTTCTTGTCCAAAAAATAATTTACAGTTTTTGCTTGTACACCTTTCAGTATTTTATTGATAGCGTTCTATTCCGAAATGATAATAATTTCTTTGAGCTGCATTAGAAAGAAGACTTCAAAATCTACAATTTCATCCTATATACTTATTTCTAAATTCAGACGTTTTAGACCTCAAAAGTGTGCTCCAGTTGACCTATTGCACAGTGGTCGATTGACCGCCCGGTCAACCGCCAGTGTCCAATGGTTAGAAATTTGACCGTTGGTCGGTCGACCGCTCGGTCGACCAATAGGCCATTCTGGCCAGTTTTTAAACCTTAACGGCTAGTTTTTCTTGGCCTATAAATATGGGGTCTTTGGGTGATTTTTTTAACAAGATTTTGAGAAGTGTTTTGGAGCTAGTTTATCCCATCTTCCACAGAAGTTTTTCAACAAGTTTTTAGGCTATTCTTCCATATCAATAGAGTGTTTATCAAGAGTGATTCTCTTGAGTTTTTCAAAAGCTTTTCTTTGAGTTTTTCACCTCCAAATCTATCCAAGTTTTTCTCACACTAGCTTGATCTTTTCATAATCTTATCTATCTTATAGGAGCTTTGATTGTGAGAGTGTTTGTTGGTGATCAAAGAGAAGTGATCATCAAGTGTTCTACCTTATATTGGAGAGTGTTGTAGAGGTGCGGTCTCAGTAAACTTGTGAGTTCATGTTGTGTTATTCTTGCGAGAACAAGAGAGGGACTTGTGAGTCCAAGAGTTCTAGTGTGAACTCGTTGTAGGTGTTGCGGCACCGGGTGATCTTGCGGGATCGATTCCAGTGAAAATCCTTCATAGTGTTGAAGGCGGGGACGTAGAGCAAGGGTGCTCGAACCTCAAAACAGTTCTCCCGTGTTTGCGATCTCTCTCTCTCTCTCTCTCACTTGTGTTTATATATCTTGCATGCTTATATTATTTATCTCTTTATATGCTTGATATATTTTGTGCTCAATTGATATATGCTTGGGATTGTTTGCTCAGACTTGTATTCAAAAGAGAGAGCCATAGCGGCACCTCAACTCTTATCTAGAGGAATCTTGAGGAGATAGTCCAGAGCCCTTCACCGGGAATTTGGCTACACTCTTGTGTTATACTTTGGTGTGTTTTACATAATAGTTTTAGTTTGCTTAAATAATTTTAATTCTACATTATTCATCTTTAGATTAAGCTAGTCATCTATTCACCCCCTCTAGGTGACCTACAGTACAGAGGTCTGATTTACTTAATCGAACTGCTGAGGAGTCCCCTTACTTTTCAATATTTCAATCCTTCTCATTAGTGCTGCCATCTTTGCTTCAGCTGCAATGGAGTTTTCAATCGAATGTATGCCACTCCTTGATGTGGTAGTTGAGTTTGTGGTTGGTGGCTTCACATTGAACCCTTCCCACTTGATGATTTTTTCTGGTATTTCTTCAAAGAATTTCTATGCAGCATCATCTGTCATCCTCATGAAGTCACGATGGCTCATGGATTCAAGAAGGGTTTTCGAACTGTAATCGACACCCTCATAGATTATCTGACAGAGACGCCACTTTTCTTTGGCATGGTTGGGACATTGAGGTAGAAGGTCCTTAAACCATCTAGGTATCTCCAAAATAGTTCTTTATCCCGTTGTCTGAATTGATTAATTTCAGACCGGATTCTTGCAGTCTTGTGCATTAGGAAAATTTTTTCAAAAAGACTGCAACAAACTCTGTCCATGTGGTGATTGAGTTTGTTGTGAGGCTGTATGCCACTTTTTAGCATTGTCCTTGAGTGAGAAAGGGATGAACCTTAGTTTGACTTCATCGTCACTCAGATGCCTGATCCTCATCATTGCGCAGACCTCCTCAAACTCGTTGATGAACATATAGGCATCTTCAGATTCCACTCCGGAGAATTTAGGAAGCATCGTTATGTATTGTGGCTTCAGCTCGTATTGTGGCTTCAGCTCATAGTTATTCTCAGTGGCTTTCAGCAATCTGATGCATGATGAGTGTGATGATCGAGGCAGGTAACATCAGTCCATGAGGACTATAGGTGGAACAGGGTCAGTCATTTTAGTCTCGTTCGATTCTATACTGACTAGACATCCTGTTGAATCACGTATCCAAGCTGACATATATCAACATAGATATCTAGTTGGAAAATATGATGTGTGGATTACACTAAATTTTTTTATTTTTATTATTTTTTTTATTATTTTTTATGATTTTTTGGTAAAAGTGTTAAGACTAAAGAAAACACCGTTCCCCAGCAACGGCGTTAAAAACTTGATGAGGAGATTTTGCTCTCTTGTTTAAATTTACCGCAAGTGCACGGTTGATCGTTTACAGACTTGAGGGTCAGTCCACAGGGAAGGTGTTTCTTAATGATCCTAACACAAATTAGGCGAATTGGATAAAAAGATTTAGAAGTTGGTGTGAACTAGTCTGTCAAAGAGAAGGATCATACACCTAGGATAGAATCCCCTAGACTACTGTTCGTGTGATAATATTTGTCTCTTAATTTAATAATTATACAATTATAATTTCTTATCTCAAATGGCATAAAATTCTAGAACTTTAGTCCTAAGCACAAGATATTAAATTTAATCACATATTCCATCAAAGTACTAAAATAAAATTAAAACAACAAATAAGGAGAACTCTAAGCATGGAATATCGACTGGTTAAACATATCTTGTCAATTTTTTAAATATCTAATGATTAATCTCATTGATTAAAAATTAATTAATGTGTCTTTCATATTTTATATGAGAGATTTAAAAGTCCACCACAATCTTGTAGCCTAGATTCATCACCCTAGGCACATGGATTCAATTTAGTTACACATGATAATCATAACCATAAAATATTTCAAATAATTAGGCATGAATAATATTTAATTTCTAATTTAATTAGCTTAACAAGATTTTCTCAAAGACAATTTTAAATCCAGTAGATTGAAATATCCAATTAATTATCAACTAATGAATTAATTAAATAATGAGATCACATGCAAATTACCTTTGATCTACTATCTACTGCTCGTGTATCAAGGCAGAACTGCTACCTGTCTTTACTCGTGGATCAAGGCAGAGGCACGCTGCCTTCTGCGCGCTGCCTTTGGTCACATGTAAAAGAGACAAGTGCTTTTGGGCGCGTGTGGAAAAGAGGCAATGCCTCTACTTTTGTGCTCTGATGACAAGAGGCAGCGCCTCTGCTTCTGGGCGCTGATAACAAGGCGCGGGCAGCGCCTTGTTTAGGCGCTGATCACAAGGCGCAGGCAACGCCGTGTTTAGGTGCTAATCACAAGGCGCAGACAGCGCCGTGCTTGGGCTCTATGAAGGCACCTTGATGGCGCTCTCTGTCAGAGAAAAGGTGCACAACGCCTTGGGTGAAGCGCCGGGAGAAAAAGGCTCTGGTGTCTAGATTGCGTGGAACGAAGCAAAAAACAAGAGGGAAAAAATTTCAGAGAGGAAAGAAATACGACCGTCCAAATTAAAATCTGAAAACCCAGGTTACAAGCAAAAAAATAGCCCCCCTCAAACCCTAGCCTTACATGGCAATTTATAGACTTAGGGTTTGATCATTTTACAAAGAAGTCCACAATGATTATCCAATTACACAAAAAAGCTATTTCATTTTGGCCTCTGAACTTAACAAAATTGCGTTTTCACCTCAACTGGCATCAAACTTCTCTGCATTGACTGTAAATTTATTTGATGTTTTCAGCGTGGTAAAGCAATACTGGCAGTTCCAAGCATCCTATCTCGCCTTCAATCTCCTGTTGCACATTTTACAATCTCTGAAGCACGCTTTTGTGGTCCAGTCTTCTTCTGATAGCTTACTCTGCAAAACACCACTAAAAATACCCGAGTAGCATTATTTATAGACAAATAATAAATGCATATGCGCATAAAAAATGTGACAAAATCGTGCAGATTAATGACACCTAATATAAGTGACTCAAGGATAAAATATCTATCAAGTAGTTTAGACAAAATCTAAACATGCATGAAGTTAAAACATTTTCATGAAAACATGTGTTGGCCCAAAGGCCTTCCACTCTAGTTTTGATGATGATTAACTCATGTAGTTATGTGTACTAATAATCTTGTGATGTTTAGTTTCAGATCATTAACCAAGATATTAGTTGGTGATTAGCTTCAACAAAGATGGTTTAGAAGCTTTCACATGGTGATTCAAAAGCCCGAGTATCAAGGTCATATATAGCACTCATAGGAGTCAAGCTCGGTGAATCAAGTTTTGGATCGAGTCGGCTTGGAGACGGCGCTCTACAAGAAGACATCGGTACCTAGTTTAGTTTTGTGTTTAGATCCATTTGTAAAGATTAGAATAGTATGATATGCTCAAGTTCACAACACACACGTTTCATGTTTTGGTTTTGGTTTTCGGTTATCTTGGTTTCATGAATAGTTAGATCAAAACAAGTTTAAATGATTTAAATGTATATTAGATGTATTCTATATACATGCATGTTTAACTTTCTAGACAAACTTAGTTTTGACTCACTTATTCATGTGTTTATGTTTAGGTATTTTTAACAAAACATATTTTGGATTTATAGTCAAAAACATAGATATGTATATGTTTCTTATATATTGGATTTCTATCCATATGCAACATGCTTTAAAATGTTTAAATATCATGTTTTTGTATTTGGATGAGTTTTGGACAAAACGTATTTTCAATTCAAAAATCCAAGTTTTAGAAAATACAGTTTTTGGTTTTTAGCAAAACTTCTATAACACAAAAACAGTTCAAAATGTTTGAAATTTGTATTAAAATTTTTAACACAAGTTTATATTTCAATATAAAATGATAAAACTATTTTTGTGTATTTTTAGAGATTTTATGGGAATTTTTAGAATTAAAAATAACATGTTTTTCAGTCCCAGTTTTCAGCCTGCCAGGCTAGGTCGGTCGACCGGACGGTCGACCGGACCAGGAGCCGGTCGACCGTAGCGGTCAACCGATGTGCACGAGAACGTGCACGCTGGCCCTTTAGCCGGTCGACCGCACAGTCGACCGACTGAGAGCAACCCACTCTCGGGTTGCTCCCGGACGACCGGGCGGTCGATCGGACAGAGAGTGTTGCTCTCTGTTTCTGGGGCCGGTCGACCGGGCGGTCGACCGGTAGCTGCCAACGGTCAAAAATCGACCGTTGGCCGGTCGACCGGTAGTTCATTTTTGGCAGTTTTAGCTGCCAACGGCTATATTTTTCTGGGGGCTATAAATACCCCATTAGTGGCCAGTTTTCTCTAAGATTTGAAGAGCTAATTTTTCCTGACTCTCTAGTATTTTCACAGCAAACAAAAGAAGTTTTTGGGCTTTAAATTGAACAATCTATTTGGTGTTTTCTAAGGGTTTGAAAAATCAAAGAAAAGGGTTTTTGGAAAAGTGATTGATTCAACTTCTTCATCTTGGTTTCTAGTTTTTCCTAAGGATTTTCTTTGAGTATTTGTTTTCTATTCCTTTGGTTTTCTCCACACTTGAGCTACATCTACTATCTTATTTTATAGGATCCTTGTGTGGGAAAGAAATTGTTTGTGGTTGTGTGTTAGACCACCAAGTTGTAAACCCAATCTTTGCTTGGCTTTGTGCCTTTCCCTCATTGTGTTGAGGAGGTTGTGCATTTGGGTTGTATCCCTCAAGTTGTGAGGTGATCCTTGTATTGCTTTGTGCTTATCCCTCAAGTTGTGAGGTGATTGTTTGTTGGCTTGGTGCTTTGCCTCAAGAAGGAGGTTGTGGTTGTAAAGAGAGGAGTTGGGTACTCCTAGTTATTGTATTGCCCCAAATCCTCGGTGGAGGTTCCCTGTGTGGGAGTCCTTTGTGGACAAGCTAGTGGATTCGAAATCCTTCTGGGTGAAGGCGGGGATGTAGAGCTGGGTGCTCGAACCTCGAAACATATCTTGTTGTTTGCGCTTGTTCCATTGACTCTTACTCTCTCTCTCTCTCTTTATATTGTGCCTTGCATCATTTCATTTTGTTCATTCATTTTTATATGCTTGGTTTGGTTGTGTGTGCATCTATTGTTAGTTGCATTTAGTGCTAATTGTAATTAGTTTTTAAATTCCGCATTAAGTTCACTAGATTAGCATTATCACCTATTCACCCCCCTCTAGGTGATTTCAATTGGTATCAGAGCCTACGCTCCTGATATTTAGGTTTAACCACCTAGGAGTGAGATCTTAGTTTGCTAATCTTCATTTGCATTTTCATTTGCACACATTTAGTTTGCACTCATGGATAGCCCTCCAATGTTTGATTTTTCTAGACATGATATTTGGAAGGCCAAGATGAGTTGTCATTTGAAGACCCTAGGACATCTAGTTTATCAAGCCATTACCAAGGAATCCTACCTCATGATAGCAAGCATAGAAAGGCCAATGCACTTGCACTTAAGACACTTATAGCATCTCTTGACAAAGATCTTTTACATGTATTTACTCACTATGATTCGGCTTTTGCAGTTTGGAGCATTTTGACTTCTCCCGAGCTACCAAGGATTATCAACAAGTTGAGGAGATCTAGGAGAGACAAGTCCAACGAGCATTACCTCATGGTCCAAGGGAAAGACTCCCTTGAGGTACAATCAGAATCTCAACTAGATGATAGCTCTAGTTCCTATTGCTATGGATGTTTAGAAGTTCAATCATTAAATTTGGAACTTGCTACAAAGCTTGAAAATTTTTTAGAAAAACATGGTCTTTTGAAAAAGAATAATTTTGAACTAAAAGAAGAATTAAAGGATTTGTGTTCAAATTTTGAATTGATTTTGCAAGAGAAGGAAGAGATTACTAGTGAACGTGACTCACTTAAATCTCAACTTGAACTTGCTCTAAAGGAAAATGATTTTTTGAAAAGCAAAAAGGATTGTGATGATGTTGTGAAAAACAATGAGATTTTATCTTCAAAATTAGATTTTATTTTAAAAGATAATCTTTCTTTGAAAAATGAAATTGATTTCATTACAAAAGAATTGGATTTGGTTTTAAAGAAAAATGAATCTTTGAAAATTAAATTGTCTTCACATGTTTGCCATGCTAGTGTAGCTTCACCTAGCACATCTTTTGCATGCTCCACTTTATCTTCTAGTATTGAAAATGACATAAATATTTTGAAGAAAAGTGTAGATTGTTTGGGCTCCAATTTGAGCCAATGTGCTTTGAACCATTCACGCTTGGAATCCTTGGTTCGAAAGAAACAAGTTTCATCCTTGCATGCACACTCATCACGGCATACACATGCTTCCCACGGTCACCACCATCACATGTATGCTCATGTGTACACATGTACACATTGTGGACGTAAGGGCCACCTTGCTAGATTTTGTTATGATCGTATATATGATGAAAATTTAGCAAATAATATTGTTTGGGTTAGAAAAGTACTAACCCCTATGGACCCAAAAGAAAATGGGTACCAAAGACCACCCCTATGGTTTTTGATGTAGGTGTGGGCTCTCGCATCACGTGAGAGTGGCGGTACCTTGGAGTGGATGCGTTCCGTGCTTAAAGAAAACAATTTGGATGCATCACTTTCAAGGGAGTTTGGTGGAGAGGACCACCATTTGTTTGGAGAATTAGAGAGGTGCCCTCATCGGTTTTGGTATCAATCTCTAACTCCCATTTATATATGCATGTTCTCATGTTCATAGCATGTTATGTTTTATTGTTCATTATGCTTATGCCATGTTCATTAGATTAGTAATATACATGTTTAGTTATTTGAGACACTTCATGTTTTATATGGATCTATATCTATGTGTTCTCACTTTGTTTTTAACTAATATGTATGCTCTAGATCTAATGCACATGCATATACATAATGATCATATGGATGTTTATGATGTTTTGTTTTGATGCTTCATGTTTTGATTAGTATGTTAAATACTATGATTATTAGACCATTGACATGCATGTATAGCTTTTGAGATCACCCATGTTTAGATGGACCCATATGTTGTGTTCTCATCATTGTTTAGCTATTATGTATATCGTAGTTCTAATAACATGTGAATTTACATAATAATCGTATTTATGTTTATCATGATTTTTGACCCGTTTCATGCTTCTTGATTTGAATATATGTTTAGATGTTAGTTTTCATTAAAACTAGAATTTATACTTGTACATAGAGTGGGCCACAAGTAAATCTTTATATGTTTGTACTTGAATGCCTATTTGTACCCATTAGATATTCTAGTATAGTCTAGTTTTGATGATTCATGCATTTTAAACTTGTATTCCTATTTTGGACATGTTTTTATGATCATGTGTTTTCACTTCATATATATGTCTATTTTGCTAAACCTTAAGATATACATGTATACCCTTGAGTCATTTGCTTTTCATGCAAATCTTTATATATGGACTCAAATTGTGTTTAGGGATGTGTATGTATACTTCTTGTGTTGACAAACCATACATATGCCTTGAAGTATAGATTGTTTTAATAAAAATGTTGGTGTTTCATGTTTTCATGCTTTAAAGGAATTCAAATTGAGCTAAATTGAATATTTTCATGATTGTGTGTTTCACATTACACTTGTTCACTCACTTTATTATGTTTCTCATGATTTGTTACTTCATGAGTATGATATGGGCTTTATGGACTTTGAGTGTTTAGTGCCATGTGATTTACATGTGTTTCATGAAAAACATTTTGTTTTATTCCTTACTTGAAGGATTTCGTACTAGTTTACTAATTTTTCATTTAACTAGTTCGTATTCTTCAATTGGTAAAGTTTTTCAAACATTCTATATTTTCAAAACCTATTTTTGAAAACCCTACCTTCTACGGGCGGTTGGTTGGGAGACCATGCCTATGTATGCTTTACATTGAAAATCTATTTAAACATAAGCATGAAATGGGAGGATAGGAATATGAGATATACACTTGATATTATTGTTGTTTCAATTGGTATCATTGGATTCTTTCAATTGGTATCAATATTGATATTTCTTGTATACTCATATATATTTATGTATGTATGCTTTCATTTAAAATAGTATTAATTTCGATTGGTATCTAATCTTTTCATACATATATGTGTTTTAGTTGTGCTTACTATATTTCTATATCTTAGAGCACAAATTTTGATTATGATAAGCTTGAGTTTCAACTTTGTTTCAATTGATTAGTTTTCAATTGGTATCCATATACAAGATTTATCATAGTTTTAGTTGGTATTTCATAAAGGGGGAGAAAACTTGTATTTCATCTTTCAATTGGTATTTTGTATTCCACTCCCTTGCTTTATGATAGAGAATAATAATTTCAATTGGTATCTTATGCTTTAAAGAATAATAATTTCAATTGGTATCAAGATTTATGTTTAGAAATTCAAAATTAGTAATGTTTAATTTCAATTGGTATCAAGATTGTTTATTTACAATTGGTATGTTATTTGTTCACTTTTCAATTGGTATCAAGATTTATGTTTTTCAATTGGTATAGTTTCACTTTTAATTGGTATCAATATGCACTTCATTGACACATTTTTAATTGGTATCATGTTTGATTTACCCCTTATTGATATCGTTTTTGTTTTAAACAAAAAGGGGGAGAACATTTTTTTTGTGTGTTTTAACCCTTTATCGGTTCTTTGTTTTGAACAAAAAGGGGAGAAGAATATGTTTTTATTTGTTTTGTCTTTAACCCCTTTGTTGATGATTAACAAAAAGGGGGAGAAGAATTTGAGTTTATATGCATGTTTTGTATGCATGGTTTATGTTTTTGTTAAGTTCAATTGGTATTATCAAAAGCATTATTTAAAGAACATGTTTATTTTTGGTATCAAGAACTTTAATTAGTTTTGTTTTGCAATTGGTATCAAGGGTTTGTTTTGAAGAATTACTTGTTTTATTTAATTGATATCAAGAGCATGTTTAGTATTCATTGCATATATTTGTTGTTTATCCCTATGCATGAGTTAAGGGGGAGCTTCTTAGAAGCTTAACTTTAACCCATGCATATATAACTCCATGAGTTTTGTCATCATCAAAAAGGGGGAGATTGTTGGCCCAAAGGCCTTCCACTCTAGTTTTGATGATGATTAACTCATGTAGTTATGTGTACTAATAATCTTGTGATGTTTAGTTTCAGATCATTAACCAAGATATTAGTTGGTGATTAGCTTCAACAAAGATGGTTTAGAAGCTTTCACATGGTGATTCAAGAGCCCGAGCATCAAGGTCATATATAGCACTCATAGGAGTCAAGCTCGGTGAATCAAGTTTTGGATCGAGTCGACTTGGAGACGGCGCTCTACAAGAAGACATCGGTACCTAGTTTAGTTTTGTGTTTAGATCCATTTGTAAAGATTAGAATAGTATGATATGCTCAAGTTCACAACACACACGTTTCATGTTTTGGTTTTGGTTTTCGGTTTGATTGGTTTAACCGATCTTGGTTTCATGAATAGTTAGATCAAAACAAGTTTAAATGGTTTAAATGTATATTAGATGTATTCTATATACATGCATGTTTAACTTTCTAGACAAACTTAGTTTTGACTCACTTATTCATGTGTTTTATGTTTTGATATTTTTAACAAAACATATTTTGGATTTATAATCAAAAACATGGATATGTATATGTTTCTTGTATATTGGATTTCTATCCATATGCAACATGCTTCAAAATGTTTAAATATCATGTTTTTGTATTTGGATGAATTTTGGACAAAACATATTTTCAATTCAAAAATCCAAGTTTTAGAAAATACGGTTTTTGGTTTTTGGCAAACTTCTATAACACAAAAACAGTTCAAAATGTTTGAAATTTGTGTTGAAATTTTTAACACAAGTTTATATTTCAATATAAAATGATAAAACTATTTTTGTGTATTTTTAGAGATTTTATGAGATTTTTAGAATTAAAAATAACATGCTTTTCAGTCCCAGTTTTCAGCGTGCCAGGCTAGGTCGGTCGACTGGACGGTCGACCGGACCAGGAGCCGGTCGACCGTAGCGGTCGACCGACGTGCACGAGAACGTGCACGCTGGCTGCCCCTTTAGCCGGTCGACCGCACGGTTGACCGACTGAGAGCAACCCACTCTCGGGTTGCTCCCGGTCGACCGGGCGGTCAACCGGACAGAGAGTGTTGCTCTCTGTTTCTGGGGCCGGTCGACCGGTAGCTGCCAACGGTCAAAAATCGACCGTTGGCTGGTCAACCAACCGGTCGACCGGTAGTTCATTTTTGGCAGTTTTAGCTGCCAACGGCTATATTTTTCTGGGGGCTATAAATACCCCATTAGTGGCCAGTTTTCTCTAAGATTTGAAAAGCTAATTTTTCCTGACTATCTAGTGTTTTCACAGCAAACAAAAGAAGTTTTGGGCTTTAAATTGAACAATCTATTTGGTGTTTTCTAAGGGTTTGGAAAATCAAAGAAAAGGGTTTTTGGGAAAAGTGATTGATTCAACTTCTTCATCTTGGTTTCTAGTTTTTCCCAAGGATTTTCTTTGAGTATTTATTTTCTATTCCTTTAGTTTTCTCCACACTTGAGCTACATCTACTATCTTATTCTATAGAATCCTTATGTGGGAAAGAAATTGTTTGTGGTTGTGTGTTAGACCACCAAGTTGTAAACCCAATCTTTGCTTGGCTTTGTGCCTTTCCCTCATTGTGTTGAGGAGGTTGTGTATTTGGGTTGTATCCCTCAAGTTGTGAGGTGATCCTTATATTGCTTTGTGCTTATCCCTCAAGTTGTGAGGTGATTGTTTGTTGGCTTGGTGCTTTGCCTCAAGAAGAAGGTTGTGGTTGTAAAGAGAGGAGTTGGGTACTCCTAGTTATTGTATTGCCCCAAATCCTCGGTGGAGGTTCCCTGTGTGGGAGTCCTTTGTGGACAAGCTAGTGGATTCGAAATCCTTCTGGGTGAAGGCGGGATGTAGAGCTGGGTGCTTGAACCTCGAAACATATCTTGTTGTTTGCGCTTGTTCTATTGACTCTTACTCTCTCTCTCTCTCTCCCTTATATTGTGCCTTGCATCATTTCATTTTGTTCATTCATTTTTATATGCTTGGCTTGGTTGTGTGTGCATCTATTGTTAGTTGCATTTAGTGCTAATTGTAATTAGTTTTTAAATTCCGCATTAAGTTCACTAGATTAGCATTATCACCTATTCACCCCCCCTCCCCTCTAGGTGATTTCAACATGTACATGAGTGATGTAAAAACAAATAAAGGAGTACAAGTATAAATACAAGAATCATCAAAAGTAGGTCATACAAGTACATGTAATAAGAACACTAGAACAATAAAGCATGTAAACATAATAATCAAGTGTAGCTCACTAATTGTACAAATATAATCACAAGTTTTAACAAAAATAATATCTAAATATGTAATCAAAGCACGATATGCATAAAAAATCAAAACATGGTAGATAAACAATTATGATCATTAGTATAAATGCAAGTATCATTACAATAAGGACATGCATACATAGCTAAATTATAGTGAGAACACAAAATATATGAATCAATATAATCATATTTGTATCTCAAAGACAACATATGTATATCACAAGTCTAATAAGCATTGCATTTAATCATAATGAATATGAAAACCAATATATGCTAAAATATTCAATTTAAAAGCATATAAACATAAGCATACCAAGGAGAATAGAGATAGTTACTAAACCGAAGAACTAGTCTCTAAATCTCCAAAAACATGATGGTCCTCCCACGAAAACTCCTGGATAGTGATGCATCCAATGTTGTGTCCATTCAGCTCAAACACATCCACCACTAAGACACCAATACTCTCATGTCTTGTGAGAGCCCATACCTACATCAAAAAAATAGGAATGATTTTTGGTACCCAAACTTTCTTGGGTTCATGGAGGTTAGTGTCTCTCCTAACCAAAACATTTTTACTTGCAAAATTTAAAGCATTTAATTTATAATAACAAAATTTTGTAAGGTGCCCTTTACAACTACAATGTGTACAAGTATACACTCTAGCATACATAGAGTCATGTGTGTGAATATGATGAGCATGTGTATGCCATGGAGAGTGTGCATGCAAATGTGAAGCATGTTTCTTATGAAACATGGATTCCAACCTCTAGTGATTACTAGCACATTGGCTCAAACTCGAGTCTAAACAATCAACACTCTTCTTCAAAATACGAATATCATTTTCAAAAATAGAAGAAGATGTGGAGCAAGCATGAGACACAAAATTCTAATCATTAGGAGATAAAGCAATGGAAGCATGACAAGAATGGGAAGTAAAATTATTTTTCAAAGAAAATTTTTTAATAGAAACACATTCCAATTCTTTTGAAATCAAAACAATTTTGTTTTTCAAAGAATCATTCTTTTTTAAAACAAAATAAAGTCTAGAAGACAAAACATCATTTTTCTTTAAAACAACATCGAAATTATTTTTATTTTTCAAAATCTTATTTTTCTTTAAAACAGGATAAAGTTGAGCTTTAAAGGAATCCATTTCACTTGAAATCTCAACCTTCTCTTTCAAAACCAAATAAAGCTTTGAAAACAACATTTCATTTTCCTTCTTTAAATCTAAAATCTTATTTTTCAAAACTTTATATTTTGAAAGCAAGTTTTCACAAAACTCGGAAAGCTCTACATCAATACATGTGCATCCATATTATTATCATCATTGGTAGTGCTAGCACAGTCATCTAGACGAGTGTCTGAAGTTACCTCAAGGGAGTCATTCCCTTGGACCATGTAGCAAGCTTGGTCAGACTCATCTCCAATAGATTCTCTCTAACATCGTGTGAAGCTTGTTCTTTTTGAGAGATTAAGGTGTTTCACAATGTAAAAGCGAAATCACAATGAGAAATCAAAGAAATATGTTCTTTACTAAGTGTGTGCTTTAGTGCATCCATGACTTGTGCATTAGCCTCTAAGTACTTACCATTATCAATATAAGTCTTCTTGGTAGTGGCAAGATAAACATACAATCTTAGTACTTTTAGGTAAGCATTCATTTTAAATTTTCACAAGTCAATGTTAGAAACATCAAACAAGGGTGGGGCAAGATAATCCATGAGTGATAACAATATGTGTGCAAAACAAATAACTAGATTAGCAAATTAAAGATCACTCCTAGGTGGTTAAACCGAATATCAAAAGTGCTAGCTCTGATACAAATTGAAAGTACACCTAGAGGGGGGTAAATAGGTGTACCGCTAATCTATATGACAAATAATGCGGAATTAAAAACTATTGCACTGGATGATGAACGGTGACTCAAAATAAGAAGTGAAGCTGGATTCTCCGTGAAGAGCTCTAGAACTTCTCCTCTATATTCCTCTAGATTAGGAGTTGAGGTGCTCAATTGCTTTCTTGTTAAAATGAGTGAAACCGACAAGTATGAATGAGGAATGTAATATAATCAATGAATAACAAATGCAATAGATGCAAATACACAAGTGTGTGCACACAAACAATATCAAGCAAATATAGATATAACAATGATTGTAATGCGAGATATAATGAGTAGAGAGTTGAGAGAGAAAGATTCAAACACAGACACCAAGATATGTTTCGAGGTTCGAGCCACCGCTCTACGTCCCTGCCTTCACACAAAAGGATTTCAACATCCACTAAGGATCTTCCATAAAGGGACCTCCACTGAGAAATTACAACTTACAACCGGGAGTACACAACTCCAACTCTCTCTCACATCTCTACACAAGAGGGTAGGAACAAAATCAAGCACAAAGCAAAGTGAAAATT
This sequence comes from Agave tequilana, assembly GCA_038442645.1. Lineage (NCBI taxonomy): Eukaryota > Viridiplantae > Streptophyta > Magnoliopsida > Asparagales > Asparagaceae > Agave > Agave tequilana. The sequence goes on from JAVJIF010002946.1 coordinate 80,048, forward strand.
ACAACTTGGTGATTCAATAATCACAAACAAGAACTTAGTGATCTCAAAAGACCACAATAAAATCTCTTATAATATAATAATCCTAGAGGATAGGTTTGCAATGAAGAGTTGAAGTATGTGAGTAAATAAAGATTTTGGAAAAGAAACACAAAGAGAAACACTTGAGAAAACTCTTGAAATGATATAAAAAATGTAGAATAAGAAACTAGATTCCCAAAACTTGTTTTTCTTTGATTTTCCAAAACTTTGAAACAAATAAAGATATAGATTTTAAAGCTCTAAAATTTATTTTAAAAACTTGCTAAAAACTTAGTTGACGTGGAGAAATATTAGCTCTTGAAAAATGTACCAAAAACTGGCCAAAACAACCCTTATATAAAGCCCAGAAAATTTTAGCCGTTGGGCTCAGAACATAGGTCAAAAAGACTTGTTGGTCGACCGACCGGTCGACCGCCCAACGGTCAATTTTCTGACCGTTGGGGTTGCCGGTCAACCGCCCCAAAAACAGAGAGTAAGACTCTTTTCGCCGGTCAACCGCCCGGTCGAGTGAGCCAAGCCCGAAAGTGGGATTGAGCCGGTCAGTCGACCGCTAGTTGGGATCGTGTACATGGGCACATCGGTCGACCGGTCGGTCGACTGAGCCAGCCTGCGGTCGACCATAAGCAGCCCAAAACCGCAATTCTGAGGGTTTAAAACTTAAACTTTGAAACCCATATAAATTTCAATAAAATCTCATAAATTCTACAAAAATAAGTTCATATAAACACTTTGAAGTACAAATATATGTGATCAAAAATCAACGCATATTATAAAAAATTGAACTATTTTTTCGATAAAAAAATATAGGCAAAAACCAAAAATCGTATTTTACAAAATTCAAACATTGAAATGGAAATCCGATTTTTCTATAAACTTGTATAAATATAAAAACAAGATATTGAAATACATTTGAAGCAGAGTGTGTATGGATAAAATCCAATACACATAGTAAATGATATATACTTGTTTTTGACAATAAACATCAAAATAAGTTTTGATAAAAATAAAACTTAAACACATGAAATAGATACATCAAAGTAAGTTTATCTAAACATATATGAAACATCAATGTATATGGATGAAATTCAATATACACATAAATCATATAAACTTATTTTGATGGAATCTATTCATGAAACCGATATATGTATACTTGATAATCTGAAACTCAAAACCGTATACATGTTGAACCGAAACACATTAACTCATAGAAATAAGTTTTTCTAAACAATAAAGCTCTAATATATGTAGATAGAATCCAACACATATATAAATCATGAAACTTATTCTCTGTAGATATAAATCATGTAAATGAAAACTTTTAAAACGAAACGGTTAAACCGAAACTAAAACTATTTATCATAAAAGCGATAAATAAACTTTTGTGTGTGTGAACTTGAGCAATTCAATACTATTCTATCCTTACATAAGATCTAAACTAATAAACAAATCTAAACCAAACTCTTCTTGTCGATCTTCTTCTTCAAATTGACTCGATCCAAAACACGATCCAAACGAGCTTGACTCTATCTCGAGTACTTGATGCTATCTTTAAATGAGAGTTCTTGAATCAACACGTGATAGCTTCGAATCTTAACTTTGAGTCTTTTGTGTTGAAGCTAAAACACCAACTAAGATCTTGATCAATTTATGAAACTTAATAAACACAAGATCATTAGTAATATAACTTCATAAGTTAGTCATCATCAAAATTAGGCTGAAAAGCCTTCGGGCCAACAGGTCTTTATGAAAAATTTTGTGAAAAAGTTCGGCTTTACATCTCACAACCTCTTCTTTTTCATTGCGCTTTCGCCCAAAATATTGGTCTCACGGCTTCAAGCGTGAGGACAATAGCTCCAAATACTTTTCGCTTGTTGAGCGAATTCAATTCAGCATGTATAACGTCTTTCCATTTAATCTAATCATGTCTATTTTAATATTTAGCGACAGATCTTGGTTCAGGATTCTCGCTTCCGTTAACAATACCACATGCTACGGAATAGAAAAATATTTCATCAATATTTTCTATCTCATTTGGATTCCATAATCCTCCTGTATTTCCATAATTAATAAAGATCTCTTAATTATCTATACTTTCAGAGTTTTCTATTACTTGATTTGTCTTATTTTGTATTTCTTCTGAAACACATTCCTCCATGTTGGGGTCATCATGCTTATCTGCTCCCTTTCTTTTTGAGAATTTTTATCTTTGGAACTGATTGATCTACCACGTTTCAAGTGTGTCTTAGACTCATTAATAACTTTATTTTCGAATTATCCTTTTAAGATTTCAATCCGAGAAAAATCATTTGCAACTGGTATGTATGATTTAGTCATTTTTTGAATTAGTGAACGCATCTGGCAGTTGATTTGTTATTTTTTATAAATGCATAATCTTTTGCACTTCTGACTCACATTGTTTTGTGTGAGGATCAAGATGCAATAAAGATAGTTCACTCCATGTAATTTCTTTTTCCAGCCGTTTCTTTTTTCCTCCTAATACTGAAAAAATTGCCTCATTGAAATGGCAGTCGACAAAACGAACCATAAAAACATCACTGGTTTGAGCCTCAAGATATTTTATGATAGAAAGAGATTCATATCCGACATATATTCTCAATCTTCTTTGAGAACCCATATTTGTGCATTGTGGTGGAGCAATTGGTATATATACCGCATAACCAAAATTTTTTAAATGGGAAATATTTGATTCTTGACCAAATGTCAATTGTAATAGGGAGTACTTATGATATGCAGTTGATCTGATGCGAATTAATGTCGCAGCATGTAAAATTGCATGACCTCGTATAGAAATAGGAAGTTTTGTTCTCATTATTAATGGTCTAGTAATAAACTGGAAGCGTAGTGATTCAACCAAACTATTTTGTATATTTACATGGGCAACAGAATTTTCAACAGTAATCCCAATTGACATATAATAATCATTGAAAGTTTGATACGTAAACTCACCAGCATTATTGAGTCTAACTTTCTTGATTATATAATCAGGAAATTATACTCGTAATTTAATTATATGAGTTTGAAATCTTGCAAATGCAATATTGTGAATAGATAATAGATAAAGGTGTGACCATCTACTAGAGGCATCTATCAATATCATAAAGTATCGAAATGGTCCACACAGTGGGTGAATAGGCCCACATATATCACCTTAAATACATTTAAGAAATGTTGGCATTTCAGTTTTAATTTTAGCTGGTGATGATCTCATGATCAATTTCCCAAGAGAACAAAATTCACATGAAATTTTACTACTTTGAAAGATCTTCTGGCTCTGCAATGAATGCACATGTGAGTTTTCAATAATTTTTCCCATCATAATTGAACCAGGATGACCAAACAGTCATGCTACATAGTTAATATCTGAGGATTTTCTTCAACTACCATATGTAACTCAATCACATTTATATATGTGTAATGCAATCTCAAATAAATATTTGGTAGTTTTTCTTGTACTTCTTTCCTGATGTATAAGTAGTAAGATACATATACTGAAAAACACCTAGAGGGGGGCGAATAGGTGTTATGCTAATCTAATGCACTTTTAAAAACTAGTTAAGATGTATGATGCAAGCGGTCACTCAAAACAAGAAATTGAAGCCGAATTCTCCGTGAAGGGCTCTAGAACTTCTCCTCTTTGATTTCTCTAGATTATGAGTTGAGGTGCATAATTGCTTCCTTATTGATATGAGTATAGACCGAAAAATGCAAGAAGATGAAATGTGTGCAATATAGAAAAACAAGACAAGTAGTAGCACAAGTATAAGAATATAAAACAACAAAGAGTAAGAAGAAATCAATCGCAAACACAAGAGAATTTATTTCGAGGTTTGAGCCACTGCTCTACGTCCCCGCCTTCACCACTATAAAGGATTTCCACTAAATCCACAAAGAAAACTTCCACACAGGAATCTTACACCCAAGGGATTACAATTGGTTTATACAAGACCGGAGTACCCAACTCCAACAATACTATCCTTCACACAAGAGGAATCACAACTCAATGGAATATAAGTCACTTGGTGATCTAGGAAGACCACAAACACTCTCTTACAACTTCTTATAGAGTGGAGTATGATTTTTGGCTCAAGAAGTAAAATGCGAGAAAAATTTCAGTAGTAAAGATTTAGAAGACTTTAAAACCAACTGAAAATTTTTGCAATAGAAAGAACTTGAAAATGGAAAGCAATGAAACACTTCTTCTCTTAAAAACACTTAAAACTTGGATATTTTTCTTGTAGAAAACCAAACACCCATGACCTCTATTTATAGGCAAAGAATAAATACCATTCATAGGTCATTAGGGGTGAGTTTAACCACTTGGAAATAAGAAATAGCCGTTGGAACCTATAAAAAATAAAACAGATCCAAAATAGAGCCGTTGGTGTCAGTCAAGACAGCTGTCGGTCGATCGGCCGGTCGACTGGCAAGCCACTTGTCAAGTAGCCGTTGGCTCCGGTCGACCGCACGGCAAATTTAAAAAGAGATTTTTGAACTGCCGGTTGATCGGCACAAACAGAGAGCAAGTGTCATGCAGTCGGTCGACCGGTCGGTCGACCGCAGGGGTTGACGGTCGACCGATCCGGTCGACCGAAAAACGTGCACAGCGTGCACGCCCTCAGCCCAAAAGGCCCGATCGACCGCCCGGTCGACCGTTTTGGCCTGAAACAGATACGGTCGACCGGTATGGCCTGAAATAAGATTTAAACAGATTTTTGAACTTGAAAATATTTTTAAAATATTTTTCATTGGTTTGAGGGTTATGTAGCATAGTATAGGAGATAAAATACATGTTCTAAACTTGATATAAAAATTTGAAAAATTATGAAACATGTATATTAGCCAAACATGCAACAAAAATCAATACTACCAAAAACTTGTATTTTAAAAAGTGTATTTTTGTGTGTGTAACTTCTTGAGCACATATATCATATTCTTACTCTTTAACATACTAAAATCTTACAAGGGTCTAGATGACTACAAGATCTTCAATTTGGGCTTTTTCATATGCATCGTTGAGTTACTTGAATTCTTGATCCCGTATTTGAGTCATCTTGAGTCAACGCCACTTTCCTTTAGGGGAAGAAACATTTTGAAACCTAAGAACCCTGAAATAATCTTAAACACTTAAACTTGATTAGTACAAATAACTATATATGTTTTGTAATCATTAAAACTCTAAAATCGAGTGATTGTAACCTTGGGCCAACAATCTCCCCGTTTTTTATGATGACAAAACATATGAGTTATTTAAACAAAAAGAGGTGAAAGGAGCTGGAAAAAGCTCCCCCTCAAATCATGCTATCTATCAAGTATAAGAAAAGAATAAATATGAATTGAAAAGTATGCATGAAAAAGAACTAATAACTAAAGAGTATTTCTCTCCCTTTTTGTCATGCATCAAAAAGGGTCAAGTCAACAAAACATTTTTGAAGAGTATTTGTAAAAATCGCATGAATCCATACTACAAACATTTAATTCACCACAAATAAATAAAAATCTATTATAATGTAGTGGTTTAGTAAAAATATCCGCAAGTTGAAAATCGGTGGAAACATAATCAATGTCAATATCACCTTTCTCATAATGATCTCTAAGAAAGTGATATCGAATGTCAATGTGCTTTGTCTTATTATGTTGATTTGCATTTTTAGTCATATGAATAGTACTAGTATTATTACAAAATATTTTAATATGGTCATAATGCAAATCATAGTCAATGAGAGTATGTTTCATCCAAAGGACTTGTACACAACAAGCCCCGACCGCAACATACTCTGCCTCGACGGTTGAGAGGGCTACAGAATTTTGCTTCTTAGAAGACTATGAAATAAGAAAATTTCCTAGAAACTGACAGGTTCCACTAGTACTCTTCCTATCCACTCTACAACCCGTATAGTTGGCATCCAAAAAACTTGTCATGAAAATTTGTCCGGTCTTCGGATACCACAAACCCATTCCAACAGTGCCCTTAAGATATCTAATAATGCGTTTTACCATAATCAAATGGGACTCTTTAGGACATGATTGAAATCGAGCACAAACACAAACACTAAACATAATATCCGGCCTACTAGCCGTTAAATATAATAAAATACCAATCATGTAACGATAGAGTTTAATGTCTACATTTATACCTTATTCATCCTTGTCAAGTTTTGTTGTGATAGCCATGAGAGTTTTGCTTGTCTTAGCCCCTTCAAGCCCAAATTTCTTGATGAGTTCTTTCATGTACTTGGCTTGATTTATAAAAATCCCATCACTCCTTTGCTTGATTTGGAGTCAAGGAAGTAGTTAAGTTCGTCCATCATAGACATCTCAAATTCCTCCTTCATACATGATTCAAAATCATTGCAAAGTTTTTCATTAGTGGATCCAAAAATAATATCATCAACATATATTTGAAAAATAAGAATATCATTTTCAACATGTTTAGTAAACAAAGTGGTATCTATTGCTCCTTTAGCAAAACCATTTGAAATAAAAAATGATGAAAGTCGTTCATACCAAACTCTAGGAGCTTGTTTTAAACCATATAAAGTTTTGTCTAATTTGAAAACAAAACCCGGATGTGTAGGATCAACAAACCCGGGGGGTTGTTCAATATACACCTCCTCTTCAATAAACCCATTTAAAAAGGCACTTTTAACATCCATTTGAAAAGGTTTGAAATCTTTATATGAAGTAAAAGCAAGTGTTATCCGTATGGCTTCAAGACGTGCTACGGGTGCAAAGGTTTCCTCAAAATTGATACCTTTGATTTGGGTGTAATCTTGGGCTACTAACCTAGCTTTATTCCTAACAACATTACCCGACTCATCCAACTTGTTCCTAAAAATTCATTTAGTGTCAATTGTTGGTTGTAATACCCCGTTCCCGGAATACGTACTTCATTTCGTATTCAGTTTTTCAACCGTATTTTTCGATTTACTTTCCGTATTTGACTGATTTTAATTTCAAATATCATTTTCCAATATATTAGATTTTATATGAATTTCTGGAATTTTCTGGAATTAAAAGGAATTTCTTCAAAACCGGTGTCGGCCAGTGTTGCTGACCGCTTCCCGGATTTTTATTTCACAAACCACTTGGAATTGGTAGAAAGTCCTTTAGGCATTATTTCTTAGAATCATATTATCTACCTACATTCTTTTTCTGAGAATTTTTTGATTTTATGAAAATTCTTTCGGAGTCGGTATTTTTCTGGTTCCGGGATTTTAATATTAAAACTGTAAGGTATTTCTTAAAACGGATTTCACTATGATACTTAGTATAATATTATTGATTTTTGGTATCAATTGCGAGTCGTTCAGAGATACTCGATTTCGGGACGATTTCGGTAGTTTCTGAAATGTTTTCCCGCATACTCGACTTTAACCCGGGAATCCGTGGTTTTAATATTTTTATTTTCCGGGTTAGAGAAAATATCTTCTCTTTTCTCATTTCTTTTCCTTTTCCTTATTTCCTTTAACTTTCTCCACAAACTTCTTTACTTCCACCCTAAGCATTGCCACCTCACCATCTCCACCTCACCACCTTCTACACACTTCCAAACCTCTACCTCATCCTCCACCTCACCACCTTCCACCACCTTCTTCTCCACCTCACCCCTCACATGGCAAACTCCTATTGGCCAAGAAGAACACCTCATCTCCCACTTGGCAAGATTTGATTGGCCAAGAGACACCTCACCCTCCACTTTGCAAATAAGCCCCTCCCTTTTTATTATTTGCATCTCCTTCATAAAATCCAAAACCTATAAATTCTTTTCCTTTACATTTCTCTTTCTTTTTTCATTCCTCTTCACCAAAGCCAAAGCCCTAGCCTTCACCACCTCCATCTCTTCTTCATCTCCACCAAGACAACCACCACCACTTCCCCAACTTAGCTTCATCCTCTTCCTCCTTCATCTCCATGGAAATCACCACTCCAAGGTCAACAACACCAAGAGACATCACCTAGGTCTTCATCTCCACTTCAACAACAACTTTGGATTGGGATCGTCGTCTTCTTCGTCGGAGATATCGCCATAGATCGTATCGTCGACCACATCCATTTCAAGTTCCCGAAGCTTCACATATCCATTCCTCGTGAGTATATTTACTCACCAAGACTTGTTAATTCCTAGTACACTTGTATTTACATATCTTTAGTTCACAAGTCATCAAAATCATGTTTTTAGAACCTTAAAACCAACCCCACAAAAATCTGATTTTAAGACCAAATAGCAGCATATTTCAGAACTTCGGTCGACCGGCCCAAGGGAGCAGTCGACCGATGTGCACAAACGTGCACAATTTTGTGTTGGCGGTCGACCGGTTCACCAGCCAGTCGACCGATAGGAAAACCTGGAGCTTACGGCCCTGTATCGGTCGACCGGCAGTCGACCGACAGGCGACCGTTAGTGTATCTCCGGTCGACCGGAAGTCGACCGGCACTCGACCGACCAAACCTGGAGCTCACGGCGTTGTATCGGTCGACCGGCAGTCGACCGACACAGTCGACCGACCCAACTCTCACCATTTTTCCGGTCGACCGGTAGTCGACCGTTGGTTATGTTTAGGGTAATTGTTCTGTGTTTCCGGTCGACCGTCCATTCAACCCAGTCGACCGATAGTCTGGTTTTGGGCCAAAATTGCTGATTCCCATTCTTTCTGACATTAGGTCTTAACCTTGATACAGGGGTGATGTATCATCCTTGCTAAACACTTCATAACTGGTATTTCAGGACTTGTTATTACATGTTCTTACTTCATGACATGTTAGGATATATTCTCACTCCTTGACTTGTACTTGATCACCCCTATCATGTCATTATTGCATGCATGTCAATTACATGCTACTGTTTCATATCTGATTACATCACCTGACTATTATCAATCTCTTGTATACATGTTACTTGATATACATCACCATTTATCATGCTATCTCTTGACACCAAGCATGATGCACCGATTCTTATAATTATCATGATAAAGGGAATGTAGTACCTGATTACTGTTACGTACTGATTACTGTTATGTATTCCTGATACCTGATCACTGTTATGTGTTCCTGTTATGATATTGCTCATTCCCTCAATCTGATAATTATGTTAATAAGCTACAACTTGTATGGGTATGGGAGGAAGTGATGGATGTCGGAATGATATCTTGCTTATAGTATGGGGATGACATATATTGGCGGTACTGTTATGATTACTGTTATGATTACTGTTAGGGGACTCAGGGCCTCCAAAGCCGGTCCCAGGTGTATGGGAACTACTATAAGAAGCATTATCAGTTCTCCATCTACTTCCGTTAACAACCCTCGCCTAGCTATATATGGATGTATGTGTGTTGGGGTGCACACCTAGACACATACCGAGATATATGGGTCAGACGAGTAATAATAAGATAGATTCCCGTTTTGTATTCCTGCTTGACCTTCATATGAATTGCAACTCTGATTCTATACGCTTGGATATTCGGTGGCATGAGATAAAGGTATATATATGAGGGTTTCCTTGTTTGGATTATTCCTTCGATGTACTAGTCTCATGTGACCGTAACCTAAGCGTATACAATCACTTTTGCTTAACAATAGATGTCAAGTCTACTTCATGTTATTGTTTCCATTATACATACCTGTTATGGTTCTTATCATGATACCTGTTAGACTATGATTCCAGTGATGATTCCTGTTGTGACTACCGTTATGATTCCAGTTATACCTGTTATGCATGTTATGCTTTCCTGTTTGGCTATTGTATGAATTGCAACTCTGATTCTATACGCTTGGATATTCGATGGCATGAGATAAAGGTATATATATGAGGGTTTCCTTGTTTGGATTATTCCTTCGATGTACTAGTCTCATGTGACCGTAACCTAAGCGTATACAATCACTTTTGCTTACAATCAGTTTTCTTGGATTTCCTGTTCCTTGATGATTATACTATACCTGTCTTCATATACCATACTTGTGTTCTAACCCCTTAGTCATGTCTCTTAGCCACTTGGCTACAGTTGTTTATTATCTATATGTCTTGATTCCTTGGATTTGCATATTCAGATTTCGAAGCTTGGATCGAAGTGGAGCTGTCCACCAGATTAGCTCCAGTTCTTCGTGCCAGACTTCTGTTGTAGACTCACGGGATCTTCATCCTACTCGTGAGCATTGTGTATCTCTTTTGTATAGTTTACGTTTGGACTTGGTTATGATAAAAGACACATGTAATGTGCAGTTATTTATCATACTGTGATGACTTTGTATATGTACTTTTTATGTTGGCATATGAATGAATACCACGCTTTGTGTGTACTCTGATTTCTTGTTGTACTTTTATGCTTAGAGTATATACGTGGAGGCTTCTTCTGACCTACGTATATACGTCGCAGTGACGTCCCCGTATCTGTGAAATCGGGGCGTTACAGGTTGGTATCAGAGCTTAGGCTCTCACACCTAAAGTACAATCAAGCAGCAAATTCTAGTAATTTGCAAATGCCAACTACAATGTACAAAGTTATCTAGTCCTTCTTAAATTCTTCCTTGATTCATTTCTTCGTGTCCTAAACTCCCTTCATTTGTTTCCAATTCTAGTTATCTTATCCCAACTCGGTATGGAGAGACGATCGGGTCGTAATCACTCAGGGCAAGCATCGAATGGACCCGCAGGAGAGAATGTGGATATACTGAGGGTTTTCCAGATGATAATGGAGAACCAGCAGCAGCAGACCGAGCTCCTCCGGCAAGAGTTGGCAGCACCAAAAGGACAGAGGCCGGGGAACATATCGGATTTCAGACGGCTGCAGCCAGCCATATTCACGGGTGGAGAGAAACCCTTGGAGGCTGAACAATGGCTGACAGACACCACTGATTTACTGAATGCAGCCAGGGTGCCAAAGGAGAACCAAGTGGAGATCGCCAAGATTCAGTTGAAGGACATAGCTAGAACTTGGTGGCTCGCTGAGGAAGCCAGATTGGAGAAGCCTGTCGCTTGGGACACGTTCTCCAAGAGTTTCTACAGCAGATTCTTCCCTGTCACAGCTCAAAAAGCCATGGAGGAACAGTTCATCAGGCTTCGGCAAGGGAACAAGTCCGTGGACGAGTATGCCGCGGAGTTTCTGAGACTCAGCCGCTTTGCTCCGTACATGGTAACGGATGAGGAGAAGCGGGCAAGCCGATTCCAGCAGGGCCTACAGATGGATATACAAGTATTCCTAATGCCCCAACAGCTGAAAACTTATGCCGAGATTCTCACCATAGCTCGAGAAGTAGAGCGTGGATTGGAGAAGAAGAGAGTGACCCAGATGAGGAACCAGGCCAAGAAGAGGCCTTTTGAGTTTGAGTTAATAGATGAGGAAGATGCCGATAGGGCAACCCATGATCCGATGATGAAGGGACCATTCCAACCTCCTCTGTCTCAGCTTGTATGCAATTTTTGCCACAGGCCCGGACATTTTAAGAGAGATTGTCGAGTGGCCAAGGGATTATGTTTAGTGTGTGGGAAAGGGGGTCATACACTCAGGGATTGCCAGTACAGAAAGTTTGGACATGTGGCACCGATCAGACCAGCTCTTCCAGCACCAGCACATCCAGTCCCAGCACTTCCAGCTCCGCCACTTAGGAGGAACCCAGAACCTGTTGACCGTAGGGCTCCAGTTCCACCCCAGCAGTATGGTCATCAGCAGAAGGGAATGAGACTTAGAGCAGATCAGGGTAGAGGCCAAGGTTACATCCTGATAACCGAGGTATTAGATGATGCAGCTGAATGTGGAGACCAGTATCCAGATCAGGCACCTTGAGGATATCATGGTAACCACTACCCCGGATCTTGTATTTACGTTAGTTATCCTTCTTCATACTTCCCTTATTATGCTTTGCATTATCCATCCTGTTCCTTCTTGTGTTCGCCTTAATCCTGTTTTGGATTTGTGAGACCTTTGATTTCACCCTTGTCCCCTTTATGTTCAATTTGCCCCTTAGCGAAATTGCGAGGACGCAATTTTTTGTAAGGTGGGTAGATTGTAATACCCCGTTCCCGGAATACGTACTTCATTTCGTATTCAGTTTTTCAACCGTATTTTTCGATTTACTTTCCGTATTTGACTGATTTTAATTTCAAATATCATTTTCCAATATATTAGATTTTATATGAATTTATGGAATTTTCTGGAATTAAAAGGAATTTCTTCAAAACCGGTGTCGGCCAGTGTTGCTGACCGCTTCCCGGATTTTTATTTCACAAACCACTTGGAATTGGTAGAAAGTCCTTTAGGCATTATTTCTTAGAATCATATTATCTACCTACATTCTTTTTCTGAGAATTTTTTGATTTTATGAAAATTCTTTCGGAGTCGGTATTTTTCTGGTTCCGGGATTTTAATATTAAAACTGTAAGGTATTTCTTAAAACGGATTTCACTATGATACTTAGTATAATATTATTGATTTTTGGTATCAATTGCGAGTCGTTCAGAGATACTCGATTTCGGGACGATTTCGGTAGTTTCTGAAATGTTTTCCCGCATACTCGACTTTAACCCGGAATCCGTGGTTTTAATATTTTTATTTTCCGGGTTAGAGAAAATATCTTCTCTTTTCTCATTTCTTTTCCTTTTCCTTATTTCCTTTAACTTTCTCCACAAACTTCTTTACTTCCACCCTAAGCATTGCCACCTCACCATCTCCACCTCACCACCTTCTACACACTTCCAAACCTCTACCTCATCCTCCACCTCACCACCTTCCACCACCTTCTTCTCCACCTCACCCCTCACATGGCAAACTCCTATTGGCCAAGAAGAACACCTCATCTCCCACTTGGCAAGATTTGATTGGCCAAGAGACACCTCACCCTCCACTTTGCAAATAAGCCCCTCCCTTTTTATTATTTGCATCTCCTTCATAAAATCCAAAACCTATAAATTCTTTTCCTTTACATTTCTCTTTCTTTTTTCATTCCTCTTCACCAAAGCCAAAGCCCTAGCCTTCACCACCTCCATCTCTTCTTCATCTCCACCAAGACAACCACCACCACTTCCCCAACTTAGCTTCATCCTCTTCCTCCTTCATCTCCATGGAAATCACCACTCCAAGGTCAACAACACCAAGAGACATCACCTAGGTCTTCATCTCCACTTCAACAACAACTTTGGATTGGGATCGTCGTCTTCTTCGTCGGAGATATCGCCATAGATCGTATCGTCGACCACATCCATTTCAAGTTCCCGAAGCTTCACATATCCATTCCTCGTGAGTATATTTACTCACCAAGACTTGTTAATTCCTAGTACACTTGTATTTACATATCTTTAGTTCACAAGTCATCAAAATCATGTTTTTAGAACCTTAAAACCAACCCCACAAAATCTGATTTTAAGACCAAATAGCAGCATATTTCAGAACTTCGGTCGACCGGCCCAAGGGAGCAGTCGACCGATGTGCACAAACGTGCACAATTTTGTGTTGGCGGTCGACCGGTTCACCAGCCAGTCGACCGATAGGAAAACCTGGAGCTTACGGCCCTGTATCGGTCGACCGGCAGTCGACCGACAGGCGACCGTTAGTGTATCTCCGGTCGACCGGAAGTCGACCGGCACTCGACCGACCAAACCTGGAGCTCACGGCGTTGTATCGGTCGACCGGCAGTCGACCGACACAGTCGACCGACCCAACTCTCACCATTTTTCCGGTCGACCGGTAGTCGACCGTTGGTTATGTTTAGGGTAATTGTTCTGTGTTTCCGGTCGACCGTCCATTCAACCCAGTCGACCGATAGTCTGGTTTTGGGCCAAAATTGCTGATTCCCATTCTTTCTGACATTAGGTCTTAACCTTGATACAGGGGTGATGTATCATCCTTGCTAAACACTTCATAACTGGTATTTCAGGACTTGTTATTACATGTTCTTACTTCATGACATGTTAGGATATATTCTCACTCCTTGACTTGTACTTGATCACCCCTATCATGTCATTATTGCATGCATGTCAATTACATGCTACTGTTTCATATCTGATTACATCACCTGACTATTATCAATCTCTTGTATACATGTTACTTGATATACATCACCATTTATCATGCTATCTCTTGACACCAAGCATGATGCACCGATTCTTATAATTATCATGATAAAGGGAATGTAGTACCTGATTACTGTTACGTACTGATTACTGTTATGTATTCCTGATACCTGATCACTGTTATGTGTTCCTGTTATGATATTGCTCATTCCCTCAATCTGATAATTATGTTAATAAGCTACAACTTGTATGGGTATGGGAGGAAGTGATGGATGTCGGAATGATATCTTGCTTATAGTATGGGGATGACATATATTGGCGGTACTGTTATGATTACTGTTAGGGGGACTCAGGGCCTCCAAAGCCGGTCCCAGGTGTATGGGAACTACTATAAGAAGCATTATCAGTTCTCCATCTACTTCCGTTAACAACCCTCGCCTAGCTATATATGGATGTATGTGTGTTGGGGTGCACACCTAGACACATACCGAGATATATGGGTCAGACGAGTAATAATAAGATAGATTCCCGTTTTGTATTCCTGCTTGACCTTCATATGAATTGCAACTCTGATTCTATACGCTTGGATATTCGGTGGCATGAGATAAAGGTATATATATGAGGGTTTCCTTGTTTGGATTATTCCTTCGATGTACTAGTCTCATGTGACCGTAACCTAAGCGTATACAATCACTTTTGCTTAACAATAGATGTCAAGTCTACTTCATGTTATTGTTTCCATTATACATACCTGTTATGGTTCTTATCATGATACCTGTTAGACTATGATTCCAGTGATGATTCCTGTTGTGACTACCGTTATGATTCCAGTTATACCTGTTATGCATGTTATGCTTTCCTGTTTGGCTATTGTATGAATTGCAACTCTGATTCTATACGCTTGGATATTCGATGGCATGAGATAAAGGTATATATATGAGGGTTTCCTTGTTTGGATTATTCCTTCGATGTACTAGTCTCATGTGACCGTAACCTAAGCGTATACAATCACTTTTGCTTACAATCAGTTTTCTTGGATTTCCTGTTCCTTGATGATTATACTATACCTGTCTTCATATACCATACTTGTGTTCTAACCCCTTAGTCATGTCTCTTAGCCACTTGGCTACAGTTGTTTATTATCTATATGTCTTGATTCCTTGGATTTGCATATTCAGATTTCGAAGCTTGGATCGAAGTGGAGCTGTCCACCAGATTAGCTCCAGTTCTTCGTGCCAGACTTCTGTTGTAGACTCACGGGATCTTCATCCTACTCGTGAGCATTGTGTATCTCTTTTGTATAGTTTACGTTTGGACTTGGTTATGATAAAAGACACATGTAATGTGCAGTTATTTATCATACTGTGATGACTTTGTATATGTACTTTTTATGTTGGCATATGAATGAATACCACGCTTTGTGTGTACTCTGATTTCTTGTTGTACTTTTATGCTTAGAGTATATACGTGGAGGCTTCTTCTGACCTACGTATATACGTCGCAGTGACGTCCCCGTATCTGTGAAATCGGGGCGTTACATTGGTCTATCATGGGGTCTAGGGACAAGATGCCAAACTTGGTTGCGCTCAAATTGATTGAGCTCTTCTTGCATGGCAAGCAACCAATATGAGTCGACCTCGGCTTCGAGGATGTTCTTTGGTTCAAAATGTGAAATAAAATCATAATGGCCACAAAGACCATGGAGTTTGGAACGAGTTGTTACGCCTTTTGATACATTACCTATAATGAGATCCTTGGGATGATGTGGAGTGAATCTCCAATCCTTTGAAAGTGGTTGTATTGACTCCACTTCAACTTCTTGATCTTCACATTGCACATCAATCTTTAACTTGTCTTCTTGTATAGATGAGTCTTCAATGTTATCCTCTCCATGTCTTCACGTAAGGAATCTATTTCTACACCATTCTCAACAAAATATTAGATTCCTCAAACTTTACATGTATAGATTCTTTAATGGTCATTGTAGATTTATTGAAGACTCTGTAAGCTTTACTAGTGTTAGAGTAACCAATAAAAATAGCTTCAAAAGATTTTACATCAAACTTACCTAGATTATCTTTAGTATTTAAAACAAAACATTTACAATCAAAAACTTTAAAAAAAGAAACATTTGGTTTTCTTGAATAGTAAATTTCGAAAGAAGTTTTAGAAGTGTTTTTGCAAAAGAAAACCCTATTTGATATGTAACAAGATGTGTTTACGGCCTCGGCCCATAGGTATTGGGGGAGACCGTATTCATTTATGTAACGCCCCGATTCCACGGATACGGGGACGTCACTGCGACGTATATACGTAGGTCAGAAATGCCCCCACGTATATACGCTAAGCATAAACGTACAATACAAAATCAGAGTACAACACAAAGCGTGGTATAGTCATATGCCAACTATAGAAGTACAAATACAAAGTTATACAAGTTATGATAACTGTTACACTTTACAAGTGTTTTGTTTTCACAACCAAGTCCAAAAGAATATATACAAAGATATACACAAGGTGCTCACGTAAGAGATGGAGACTCGTGAGCCAAAAAGAGGAGTACGGCACGAGGGAACTAGAGCTGGTCAGCCTGCTCACTGAAGTATGCCTGATCTTCCGTGGAAGGATCCACTTCGTTCCAGGTCTCGGAATCTGAATATGCAAATCCAAGGAATCAAGACATATAAACAATAGATAGCTGCAGCCAAGTGGCTAAGGGACGAGTACAAGTAAGATGGGACTATACAAGTATATCAACTAACAGATATGAAAAGCATGAATAGATAAAGTCGTATAATAGATCTACAATTAACATTTTATTATTATTACTTGTCTTACTGTGATATCTAACTATGTGACCCAGCGTCCCAGAGCACATAGGTCCATATCCCAATAAAGCAAGGGGGTTATTGGAAATCAGCGGTTGTATCGACGAACTATGTTTACAGTGGACCCCGTACATACCCGGGATAACGGCCATTGATTGTTCCGTTGCTTGGTGACGGAAGCCAGCCGCTAGGCTCAACTGGAGGGACTTATGTATGCCCTTTTCATGATGGTACCAGAAATAAAGGGAGCAAGCACTCCCCTCGGTCCCCTGGAGGCCCACAGGTTAGACCGGAACATGGGTTGCACAACACTCCTAAAAGCCACTGTAAACACGAACACATCGATATCCGCATGTCTTCCCCCGGACCCAATGTAAATTGGTCTATTTTATACAAAAGTCGAGTCTATCATGCTTGATGTAAGTGATGGCATGATAAGGTGGAGATGTATATATTAATTAACAAGTCCTAACATGAAAATACATGGTAACAAGTCATGGAGTATAAGTGGTGAGATCCAACGAGTAATATGTCATGAGGTATCGATTATGAAGCATAAACATGAACAAAGTATCACATGCATAGAGGTTAAAGTCCAAAATCAGAAAAGGAAACAACTAAGTTAAATAGTCAGAATTAGTCGACTAGGTGGGAGATTAGTCGACTAATAAGGGTCTTCAGTCGACTAATAGTCCGCAGGAGTCGACTAAAGTGGTTTTCCAGAGAGTTTGGTAGTCGACTTGGGTTGGAAGGGTAGTCGACTTGGTGAACTATAAGTCGACTAACGGGTACGCAAGTCGACTAAATCTGTGATATAAAAAGTTGGGATTAATTTCCGGGACATGTTAGTCGACTAGGGTACTATGTATAGTCGACTAGAGGTCTCTGGTCGACTAATAATTTGGGATAAGTCGACTAGAGCCGAGAGTTGGTAATTTTTTGGTTCAAGGAAAATTAGTCGACTAGGGGTCAAAATGTAGTCGACTAGGGGGGTCTAGTCGACTGGTAAAAATGGGTTAGTCGACTAAAACTGTGAAAATCAGAAAAGCTACGTTTCAACTAAAGTGGGTTAGTCGACTAGTCTCTAGGTCAAGTCGACTAATCCTGGAGAAAACAGAAAACAGAACAGAATTTCAGATGGTTGTTTGTTGGCCTAAAATGGGATTTTTATGACACAAGTGTATATGAATGATCTTCACATGTACACAAAGAAGTGATCTAGTCTTGGTGAGTAAAAATACTCACAAGGAAAGGTTATTTGAAGGTTCTACGAGTCTTGAAGGATCGTTTGCCGACGATGTCACCAACTAGGTCTTTGGCGATACCTCCGACGAAGTGAGATGCGATCCAAAACCAAGAGTGTGGTAGCTTGAGAAGAAGATGGTGAAGGCTTTGAGGTGGTTGGGAGTTAGGGATTGAGATGGAGAAGTGAAAAAAGAGAAAAGAATTGTAAAGGAAAGTTTATATAGGATTTGATTTTTGTAAAGGGGATGAAATTAAAGAATTGGAGAGGGGTTTTGTGCAAATAGGGGAGGATGGGGTTGTCTCCCTTGGCCAATGGTGGCCGGCCATGGAGATGAAGAGTTAATGAAGGCATTAATGAGGAAGTGGGTGGGATTTTTAGATATTTTGGAGGAGAAGATATTTTGGGAAGTTGGTGGAAGGAAAGAAGGAAAGAAAAAGGAAAAAGAAAAAGGAAAAGAATTTGTAAAAGAAAAGATATTTTCTTAATTTTGAAAAATGAAAATATTGAAAACACTGATTCCCGGGTTTAAATCGAGAATGCGGAAAACATTTCGGAAAATACCGAAATCGTCCGAAATTCAAGTATCTCGGAACGACTCGTAATTTTTACCAAAAATCAAGAATAATATAAGAAGACGTATAGTGAAATCCGTTTGAAGAAATACTTTATAGTTTTGGAACTAAAATTCCCGGAATCAGTTAACTACCGACTCCGTTGGAATTTTCATAAATTTATAAAATTCTAAAAAAAAAGTATTTAGATAAGAAATGTCATTCTAAGAAATAATGTCTAAAAGATTCTCTTGAAATTCCTAACTGTTTGGGAATTAAAATTCCAGGAATCGATCAGCGATACTGGTCGACACCGGTTTTGAAGAAATTCATTTTAATTCTAGAAAATTCCAGAAATTCACCTAAAATCTAATATATTAGAAAATGATATTTGAAATTGAAATTGGTCAAATACGGGAAGTAAATCGAAAAATACGATCGAAAATCAGAATACGCAACTTAGTACGTATTTCGGAAACGGGGTATTACAATCTACCCACCTTACAAAAATTTCGTCCTCGAAATTTCATAAGGTGAAGGGTAACAGGAATGGTAACAGATAGATAAGGCTAGGATGAGAGATAACAAATAGAAAAGAGTAAAAGGAAAGAGTCTAACCAATCAAGATGAGAAGAGTTGAGGATAACGCTCTCGGATGACGTCCTCTCGTTCCCAAGTGGCCTCTCCTGGCGCATGGCGGTTCCAAGATACCAACACTAAAGGTATGGCTTTGTTCTTCAGTGTCTTCACACTCCTATCCAAGATGGCCATTGGCTGCTCCTGATATGATAAATCCGGTTGTAGCTCCAGCTCGGAATGATCCAAAATATGGCTGTCATCCTTAACATACCTCCTCAACTGAGACACGTGGAAAACATTATGAACTCCGTCCAACGATGGCGGCAACGCCAATCGATAAGACACATCTCCCACTCGATCCAATATCTCGAATGGGCCGATATATCTCGGACTTAGTTTCCCACGAGTGCCGAACCGGATTACTCCCTTGGTAGGTGAAATCTTCAAGAACACATGATCTCCAACTCCGAATTCCAATGGCCTCCTCTGCAAATCTGCCCAGCTCTTCTGCCGACTCTGAGCTGCCTTGAGATGATCTCTGATAACTCTAACTTTCTCTGTGGTCTGGATCAAAATCTCTGGCCCCAATAGACTCCTCTCACCGACTTCATCCCAACAAATCGGTGACCTGCATTTCCTCCCATACAGTGCCTCAAAAGGTGCCATCTTAATACTTGCCTGATAACTGTTGTTATAAGAAAACTCAGCCAAGTGAAGATGATCTTCCCATGAACCCCTGAACTCAATCATGCAAGCTCTAAGCATGTCCTCGAGGATCTGGATGGCCCTCTCAGATTGTCCGTCTGTCTGAGGATGATAGGCTGTACTGAACTTCAGACGAGTTCCCAGACTCTCTTGGAGACTCTCCCAGAAATGAGATCTGAATCTGGTATCTCTATCGGATACAATACTGACTGGAACTCCATGCAGACGAACTATCTCCTTCACATACTTATCTGCCAGAACTTCTGTAGTCTGACCCACCCTGAATGGTATGAAATGAGCTGACTTGGTGAGACGATCAATGATAACCCACACAGCATTATTACCTTTGGGACTACGAGGTAATGCCGTGACAAAGTCCATAGTGATGTGCTCCCACTTCCATTCAGGTATTGGCAAAGGATGAAGAAGCCCAGCTGATCTCTGATGCTCAATCTTTATTTGCTGGCACACCAAGCACTTAGCTACAAACTGAGCTATCTCTCTCTTCATGGCATTCCACCAAAAGTGCTTCTTCAAGTCCTGGTACATCTTGTTTCCTCCTGGATGTATAGAATAGGCTGAACTGTGTGCTTCCTCCAAAATCTTCTGTCTAACTTCCCCTTGGGGAACACAAAGCCTACCTCCAAAGTACAATGCACCATCCGGACGAATACAGATATCCGTCCTCAATCCAGCCTCTACCTGAGTTCTGAATGTCTGAAGTCTGGGGTCCTTCTTCTGAGCTTCCTTGATCTCTTCTATCAATGAAGACTGGATCTGCAAGGTCATAAGCTGTCCTGCCTTCTCAGCTCCTCGAACCACCATCAAGTCCAATCTGATAAAGTCCTGAATCAACTCCTTCTGTTGAGTGATTTGGACTAACACTCTGTTCTCTGGCATCCTGCTCAGGGCATCTGGAACTGTATTGACCTTGCCTGGATGATATTGCAAGTCAATGTCATAGTCTGCCATCAGTTCCAACCACCGCCTCTGCCTCATGTTCAACTCTTTCTGTGAAAAGATATACTTGAGGCTCTTGTGATCTGTATATATCAGCACTTTATCTCCCAGAAGATAGTGCCTCCAAATCTTCAAGGCAAAGATCACTGCCGCCAACTCCAAGTCATGAGTTGGGTAATTCCTCTCATGAGGCTTCAATTGCCTAGATGCATATGCTATCACATGATCATGTTGCATAAGCACACACCCCAGGCCTTTACCTGATGCATCACTAAAGATGACCATCCCTCCTCTCCCTGAGGGAGTTCTCAAGATAGGAGCTGAAATGAGCTTCTGCTTCAACTGCTCGAAGGCTGCATCACACTCCTCTGTCCAAATATACCTTACTCCTTTCCGGGTGAGCTGGGTTAACGGACTGCAATCCGAGAGAAATCCTGGACGAAACGTCTGTAATATCCAGCTAGTCCAAGAAAACTCTTTATCTCCGTCACCGTCCTCGGAACTGGCCAATCCTTTACTGCCTGGACTTTGCTCGGATCAACTGAGATACCTTCTGCTGACACCATATGTCCAAGAAATGCTATACTGTCCAGCCAGAATTCACACTTACTTCTCTTGGCATGAAGCTGCTCCTGCTGAAGTGTCTGCAACACAATCCTCAAGTGTTCAGCATGCTCCCTATTGTTCTTTGAATAGATCAAGATGTCGTCGATGAAAACAACAACAAACTGATCCAAGAAGGGCGAGAACACTCGGTTCATCAAGTCCATAAACACTGCAGGGGCATTAGTGACTCCGAAAGGCATAACAAGAAACTCATAGTGGCCATATCGGGTCCTGAATGCCGTCTTCGGTATGTCCTCCTTCTTCACCCTCAGCTGGTGGTAACCCGACTGTAAATCCAATTTGGAGAACACACGGGCTCCATTAAGCTGATCAAATAGATCATCAATCCTGGGAAGGGGATACCTGTTCTTGATGGTGACCTTGTTCAATTCCCTGTAATCAATACAAAGTCTCTTACTACCATCCTTCTTGTTGGCCAACAGTACTGGAGCTCCCCATGGTGAAGTACTTGGCCTAATCACTCCCTTATCTGAATACTCCTGCAGCTGCTTCTTCAGGATCTCCAACTCCGTCGGTGCCATCCTGTACGGAGCCTTGGATATGGGAGCTGCTCCTGGAATAGTCTCGATGGAGAACTCAATCATCCTTACAGGTGGCAGTCCTGCGATCTCAGCAAACACCTCCGGGAATTCATCCCACACCGGTACCTTCTGCTTCTGAACCTCCGAAGAAGTAATCTGAGACTTTCCCTTGGTGGTCTTCACTTCTCCACTAAACTGGAACTCTGGTTGAAGTGGAATTCTAAACTTGATCTTCTTCTCCCTACAATCAATCACAGCATAGTACTGACTGAGCCAGGTCATGCCTAAGATCACGTCGTACCCTTTGGTGTCTAGTACGAGCATATCTATGGCTAAGACCTTATCACATAGTTCTACTGGACAGTCAGTACAAACTCGGGAAGATATAACTACTCCATTCCCTGTACTTATCTCCCAATTGTGGTCTAAAACCTTAACAGGTATTGAATGTAAAGCCACAAATTTATCTGAGATGTAACAGTGAGATGCACCCGAATCAAATAAAGCGAGAACAGGCTTTGCATGAACTCTGATGTTACCTGTAATCACCTCCTCTGAAGCCTCAGCCTCTGCTTCCGTCAAGTTGTAAGCCTGACCTCTGCCACGCCCTGTTGACGTCCTACCTCCTCTCTGTACTGGGCGAATGACATGCTGTGGAGGAAGGGGTGCTCTCCTCATCACCGGTCCCTGGCTTCTCTGCCCAAGTGGCCCTGGTACTGCCCGCTGTCCACTCGGTCCTGGAAGTAATGGCAAGGTCTGGTTGGCTATCTCCAATCTCCTGTGTGGACAAGCCCCTATAGAATGATCTCTGGAACCACATATCAGGCACCACCCATTTGCTCTACGGCAATTTGCTCGAGTGTGTCCTGGTTTCAGACAGAAGTTGCAGAAGGTAGATGGTTGGGCTGTCTGGTAAGGAGCCGGTCTGAAAGGTTGCCTCTGAATCTTCGCTGCTCTAAATGGGCCCCCTCTTCCCATGGGTACAAACGGCCTCTTCATGGCCTGGTTCTCTTGCTTCCTCTGTAACACCCGCTCTACCTCTCGAGCGACGGTGAGAACCTCAGAATAGGTCTTCATCTGTTGAGACATCAAGAAGGCCTGTAAGTCCAACTGCAGGCCCTGCTGAAACCTGCTTGCTCTCTTCTCTTCGTCCGTCACCATATATGGTGCGAAGCGGCTCAATCTGAGAAACTCCGCGGCATACTCGTCCACGGACTTGTTCCCCTGCTGGAGTCTGATGAATTGCTCCTCCATATCTTTCTGCGCTGTAGCAGGGAAAAAGCGGCTGTAGAAACTCTTGGAGAACGTATCCCAAGAGATAGGTCTCTCCAAGCGGGCCTCCTCTGCAAGCCACCAAGTCCGAGCTATGTCTTTAAGCTGAATCTTGGCGACTTCAACTTGGTTCTCCTTCGGGACACGGGCTGCATTTAGTAGGTCTGTCGTGTCCGTCAACCATTGCTCCGCCTCCAATGGTTTCTCGCTCCCCGTGAATATAGCAGGCTGTAGTCTTCTGAAGTCCGATACATTCCCGGGCTTCTGTTCCTTCGGGGCTGCTAACTCTTGTCTAAGGAGCTCGGTCTGCTGCTGCTGATTTTCCATCTGCTGTTGCTGGTTCTGCATCTGCTGTTGTTGGTTTTCCACCATAGTCTGAATGATTCTCAGGACATCAGCATTCTCTCCTCCTACGGGTCCATTGGGCACCTGCCCGATGTTGTTACGACCCGATCGTCTCTCCATACCGTATGATAACTGGAATTGGAAACAATTGAAAGGAGTTTAGGATACGAAGGAATTGATCAATGAAGGAAGCAAGAAGGACTCTATAACTTTGTACATTGTAGTTGGCATAAGCAAATTACTAGAATTTGCCACTTGATTGTACTTTAGGTTTGAGAGCCTAGGCTCTGATACCAACCTGTAACGCCCCGATTCCACGGATACGGGGACGTCACTGCGACGTATATACGTAGGTCAGAAATGCCCCCACGTATATACGCTAAGCATAAACGTACAATACAAAATCAGAGTACAACACAAAGCGTGGTATAGTCATATGCCAACTATAGAAGTACAAATACAAAGTTATACAAGTTATGATTACTGTTACACTTTACAAGTGTTTTGTTTTCACAACCAAGTCCAAAAGAATATATACAAAGATATACACAAGGTGCTCACGTAAGAGATGGAGACTCGTGAGCCAAAAAGAGGAGTACGGCACGAGGGAACTAGAGCTGGTCAGCCTGCTCACTGAAGTATGCCTGATCTTCCGTGGAAGGATCCACTTCGTTCCAGGTCTCGGAATCTGAATATGCAAATCCAAGGAATCAAGACATATAAACAATAGATAGCTGCAGCCAAGTGGCTAAGGGACGAGTACAAGTAAGATGGGACTATACAAGTATATCAACTAACAGATATGAAAAGCATGAATAGATAAAGTCGTATAATAGATCTACAATTAACATTTTATTATTATTACTTGTCTTACTGTGATATCTAACTATGTGACCCAGCGTCCCAGAGCACATAGGTCCATATCCCAATAAAGCAAGGGGGTTATTGGAAATCAGCGGTTGTATCGACGAACTATGTTTACAGTGGACCCCGTACATACCCGGGATAACGGCCATTGATTGTTCCGTTGCTTGGTGACGGAAGCCAGCCGCTAGGCTCAACTGGAGGGACTTATGTATGCCCTTTTCATGATGGTACCAGAAATAAAGGGAGCAAGCACTCCCCTCGGTCCCCTGGAGGCCCACAGGTTAGACCGGAACATGGGTTGCACAACACTCCTAAAAGCCACTGTAAACACGAACACATCGATATCCGCATGTCTTCCCCCGGACCCAATGTAAATTGGTCTATTTTATACAAAAGTCGAGTCTATCATGCTTGATGTAAGTGATGGCATGATAAGGTGGAGATGTATATATTAATTAACAAGTCCTAACATGAAAATACATGGTAACAAGTCATGGAGTATAAGTGGTGAGATCCAACGAGTAATATGTCATGAGGTATCGATTATGAAGCATAAACATGAACAAAGTATCACATGCATAGAGGTTAAAGTCCAAAATCAGAAAAGGAAACAACTAAGTTAAATAGTCAGAATTAGTCGACTAGGTGGGAGATTAGTCGACTAATAAGGGTCTTCAGTCGACTAATAGTCCGCAGGAGTCG
Source organism: Agave tequilana (assembly GCA_038442645.1). Lineage (NCBI taxonomy): Eukaryota > Viridiplantae > Streptophyta > Magnoliopsida > Asparagales > Asparagaceae > Agave > Agave tequilana. Next base: position 105,319 of record JAVJIF010002946.1, read on the forward strand.
ACTAAAGTGGTTTTCCAGAGAGTTTGGTAGTCGACTTGGGTTGGAAGGGTAGTCGACTTGGTGAACTATAAGTCGACTAACGGGTACGCAAGTCGACTAAATCTGTGATATAAAAAGTTGGGATTAATTTCCGGGACATGTTAGTCGACTAGGGTACTATGTATAGTCGACTAGAGGTCTCTGGTCGACTAATAATTTGGGATAAGTCGACTAGAGCCGAGAGTTGGTAATTTTTTGGTTCAAGGAAAATTAGTCGACTAGGGGTCAAAATGTAGTCGACTAGGGGGGTCTAGTCGACTGGTAAAAATGGGTTAGTCGACTAAAACTGTGAAAATCAGAAAAGCTACGTTTCAACTAAAGTGGGTTAGTCGACTAGTCTCTAGGTCAAGTCGACTAATCCTGGAGAAAACAGAAAACAGAACAGAATTTCAGATGGTTGTTTGTTGGCCTAAAAATGGGATTTTTATGACACAAGTGTATATGAATGATCTTCACATGTACACAAAGAAGTGATCTAGTCTTGGTGAGTAAAAATACTCACAAGGAAAGGTTATTTGAAGGTTCTACGAGTCTTGAAGGATCGTTTGCCGACGATGTCACCAACTAGGTCTTTGGCGATACCTCCGACGAAGTGAGATGCGATCCAAAACCAAGAGTGTGGTAGCTTGAGAAGAAGATGGTGAAGGCTTTGAGGTGGTTGGGAGTTAGGGATTGAGATGGAGAAGTGAAAAAAGAGAAAAGAATTGTAAAGGAAAGTTTATATAGGATTTGATTTTTGTAAAGGGGATGAAATTAAAGAATTGGAGAGGGGTTTTGTGCAAATAGGGGAGGATGGGGTTGTCTCCCTTGGCCAATGGTGGCCGGCCATGGAGATGAAGAGTTAATGAAGGCATTAATGAGGAAGTGGGTGGGATTTTTAGATATTTTGGAGGAGAAGATATTTTGGGAAGTTGGTGGAAGGAAAGAAGGAAAGAAAAAGGAAAAAGAAAAAGGAAAAGAATTTGTAAAAGAAAGATATTTTCTTAATTTTGAAAAATGAAAATATTGAAAACACTGATTCCCGGGTTTAAATCGAGAATGCGGAAAACATTTCGGAAAATACCGAAATCGTCCGAAATTCAAGTATCTCGGAACGACTCGTAATTTTTACCAAAAATCAAGAATAATATAAGAAGACGTATAGTGAAATCCGTTTGAAGAAATACTTTATAGTTTTGGAACTAAAATTCCCGGAATCAGTTAACTACCGACTCCGTTGGAATTTTCATAAATTTATAAAATTCTAAAAAAAAAGTATTTAGATAAGAAATGTCATTCTAAGAAATAATGTCTAAAAGATTCTCTTGAAATTCCTAACTGTTTGGGAATTAAAATTCCAGGAATCGATCAGCGATACTGGTCGACACCGGTTTTGAAGAAATTCATTTTAATTCTAGAAAATTCCAGAAATTCACCTAAAATCTAATATATTAGAAAATGATATTTGAAATTGAAATTGGTCAAATACGGGAAGTAAATCGAAAAATACGATCGAAAATCAGAATACGCAACTTAGTACGTATTTCGGAAACGGGGTATTACAATTTATCATAGTCCTAGCCATTTCTTGTAGTGTTCGATTTTTCATCTCAACTACTCAATTTTGTTGTAGAGTTTTAGGATAAGATAATTCATGTTTTATTTCATGTTCTTCGCAATAGGTAATGAAGGAGTGGTTAATGAATTCAACACCCTATCACTCCTTATACGTAAAATTGAAGAATCTTTCTCCTTTTCAACTCTTTTCCTAAACATTTGAAAATGTGAAAAAGCTTGATTTTTATGTTCTAAAAAGAAAACCCAAGTAAAACGAGAAAAATCATCAACCAATACAAAAGCAAAACGATTCCCACTTAGACTTTTGATTTTAGTAGGACCAAACAAATCCATATGAATTAACTCCAAGGGTCGTGATGTCATGATATCCTTGATAGATTTGAAAGAGAACTTGGTTTGTTTCCCAAGATGGCACGCATCGCAAATGCGGTCCTTTTCAAATTTCAAACAAGAAATTCCTTTCACTGTTTCCTTGTTATTTATTCTAGATAGATGGTCAAAAGAAATATGGTCTAATCTTCTATGCCATAACAAAGAGTCATCATTGAAGGCATTCAAACAAGTGGCATTGCATATTAGACATGTCAATCATATATACATTATTTTGACGAAATCTGAAAAGTATGCATGCATTAGTTTGTCTATCAAATACATTACAAGCTAAGTCATCAAAAATCACATTAAAACCTTTATCACAAAGTTGACTAACACTCAAGAGATTATGCTTGAGGCCATCAACTAAAATAACATTCTCAATCATAGGAGATGAACTAAGTTTAATGTTACCTATACCAACAATCTTTCCTTTGGAGTCATCTCCGAAGGTGACGGCGCCATCTTCATGGTATCTTGATAGGGTTGCAAAGTTGTGATATCCCATGTCATGTGCCTTGAGCAACCACTATCAAGATACCACTGCTCCCTACGTCTTTGAGCTTTGGAGTGTACCTACATCATGTAACATAATTGTTGACTTTGGTACCCAAATTTTCTTGGGTCCTTTAATGTTAGCATTACGAACCCAAACATGATTATTTGAGGCATTTATCAAAACAAAAGTTAGCCAAATGACCCTTTCGGCCACAATAAGTGCATGCATAAATTTTACCATACATAAATGCATGATGAGTGTGAGGAGTGTGAATGAGTGCACATGTTTGGCATGATGAGAGTGCACATGTTGTGACTTGTGAGCATGGGTGTGTGTAACATGAGTTTGTTTCTTTGGGATATGTTTCTTAGGAAACATAGCCTCCAATCTAGATTTTTTAAATTCACACTTCTTTAAAACTTCTCCTAAAGAGTTAATTTTATTCTTTAGCATAGAGATCTCATCTTTATCTATTTGTGAAAATTTAGCTTTACAAGAAATCTTATAAGCATCAAAATCTTTTTGAGTAGAAGTGAGAGTTGAAAATAGATCATCCTTTTCTTTAGTGAGTATGAAAATTTTGTGGTTAAGAGTTTCATTTTTCTTTTTCATTTTTAAATATTTCTTTTTAAGGAAATCATAATTATGAGATAATTTTTCAAAAGCTTCTCCTAATTTATCCATGGATAATTCACAATCTTCAATAGATGATTCGGGGATTACCTTATTTGTGTTTTCATTTGCCATGAAACACATGTGAGCTGTGTCAACTTCTTCTTCGGATTCACTCTCCAAATCCCAAGTAGCCTTTTGAGCCTTCTTCTTGTATAGCTTCATGGAGGTGGAGTGTTTGCTCTTATTTTCCGGACACTCCGCAATGATGTGCCCCGGCTTCCGAAAATTGAAGCAAATGATCTTTTTTTCTTCCTTTTCTTGCCATCTTCTTCTATTTTGAAATTTTGCTTTGTTATACATTCTCCGAACATTCTTCACAAGAAGAGAGATCTTCATCATTCTCTTCTTCATCATCTTCATCGGAGTAAGTGGAAGAGCTTTTGAAAGCGATTGCTTTCTTCTTTAGAGGAGTCATCTCTTCTCTAGCCTTTCTTTCCATCTCATGGGTCTTGAGGTTCCCAATGAGACCAATGAGCTCCATTTCCTCCTTGTCGTTGAGCTCCTTCAAGGTTGTAGCTTTGACTTCCTAAGATGGAGGAAGTGCACGAATGATCTTCCTCATTTTTTGATCATTGTCAATGCCGTCACCTAAGGAAGCAAGCCCGTTAGTTATTTTTATAAATTTAGTAACCATATCATCAATAGATTCATTTTCTTGCGTGGTAAAGTTTTCATATTGGGACATAAGAGGTCAACTTTAGCCCTCTTGAATTGTGATGTTCCCCTCATGAGAGGTGAGTCCAAATCTCATATGCGGATTTGCAATGCATAACTCTAGCAATGTCGTCATCATTAAGAGCTTGAAGCAAGGCATAGTGTACCCTAACATTTGCGTCAAACTCTTTCGTGACAATATCGGACCAAGTGTCCTCATCGTCAAGGGGTGCGCTTAAAGGTTTAGTCACCGCCTTTGTAACCCGGCTTCCTAAGGATTGCAAAAACACGGTAATCTTAACCTTCCATATGGGAAAATTAAGGCCATTAAACTTGGATGGGGTCTTAATACCTTCGGCCATCTTTACTAATATGTATGAGGATAAAATATGAAAAGATGATTAGCAATTTAGAATCTCTCTAATGTTGTTAAGGCAAGCAACTAGAGACCAAAGCTCTGATACCAAATGAAAAACACCTAGATGGGAGGTGAATAGGTGTTATGCTAATCTAATGTACTTTTAAAAACTAGTTAAGATGTATGATGCAAGCGGTCACTCAAAATAAGAAATTGAAGCTGAATTTCCCGTAAAGGGCTCTAAAACTTCTCATCTTTGATTCCTCTAGATTATGAGTTGAGGTGCTTACTTGCTTCCTTGTTGATATGAGTATAGACTGAAAAATGCAAGAAAATGAAATGTGTGCAATATAGAAAAACAAGACAAGTAGTAGCACAAGTATAAGAATGTAAAACAACAAAGAGCAAGAAGAAATCAATCGCAAACACAAGAGAATTTGTTTCGAGGTTCGAGCTACTGCTCTACGTCCCCGCCTTCACCACTATGAAGAATTTTCACTAAATCCACAAAGGGAACTTCCACACAGCAACCTTACACCCAAGGGATTATAATTGGTCTACACAAAACCGGAGTACCCAACTCCAACAATACTATCCTCCACACAAGAGGAACCACAACTCAATGGAATACAAGTCACTTGGTGATCTAGGAAAACCACAAACACTCTCTTACAACTTCTTATAGAGTGGAGTATGATTTTTGGCTCAAGAAGTAAAGTGCAAGAATAATTTCAGTAGTAAAGATTTAGAACACTTGAAAACGAACAGAAAAATTTTGTAATAAAAAGAACTTTGAAAATGGAAAGCAATGAAATACTTCTTCTCTTGAAAACACTTGAAACTTGAATATTTTTCTTATAGAAAACTAAAGACCCATGACCTCTATTTATAGGCAAAGGATAAATACCATTCATAAGTGATATTAGGTCATTAGGGGTTAATTTAACCTCTTGAAAAAAAGAAATAGCCGTTGCAACCCATAAAAAACAAAACAGATCCAAAATAGAGCCGTTGGTGTCAGTCTGGACAGCTGCCGGTCGATCGGCCGGTCGACCGGCAAGCCACTTGTCAAGTAGCCGTTGGCTCCGGTCGACCGCACGACAAATTTAAAAAGAGATTTTTGAACGGCCGGTCGACCGGGCCAGTCAACCGGTACAAACAGAGAGCAAGTGTCATGCAGTCGGTCGACCGCAGGGGTTGACAGTCGACTGACCCAGTCGACCGACCCAGTCGACCGACAAACGTGCACAGCGTACACACCCTCGGCCCAAAAGGCCCGGTCAACTGCCCGGTCGACCGTTTTGGCCTGAAACAGATGTGGTCGACCGGTATGGCTTGAAATAAGATTTAAACAGATTTTTGAACTTGGAAATATTTTTAAAATATTTTTCATTGGTTTGAGAGTTATGTAGCATAGTATAGGAGATAAAATACATGTTCTAAACTTGATATAAAATTTAAAAAATTATGAAACATGTATATTAGCCAAACATGCAACAAAACCAATACTACCAAAAACTTATATTTTTGAAGTGTATTTTTGTGTATGTAACTTCTTGAGCACATATATCATATTGTTACTCTTTAACATACTAAAATCTTACAAGGGTTTAGGTGACTACAAGATCTTCAATTTGGGCTTTTCTATATGCATCGTTGAGTTACTTGAATTCTTGATCCCGTATTTGAGTCATCTTGAGTCAACATCACCTTTCTTTAGGAGAAGAAGCATCTTGAAACCTAAGAACCCTGAAATAATCTTAAACATTTAAACTTGATTAGTACAAATAACTATATATGTTTTGTAATCATCAAAACTCTAAAACCGAGTGATTGTAACCTTAGGCTAACATATACTTCATATTTTCTTCAGTTGCAGACTAAGTATCATATCCATGAATATATGTGTCATTAAAGCTCAACAATTTCTTTTGAATTTTGATGAAAACAAAGCATTTTTTAATAAAAACTTTATTCCATTTGGCACTATGAAGCAGGCTTTACCAGTTCCTTCAATAAAGTTTACAGGACCTGATATTATATTGATAATTACTTTTATTGATTTTAAATTAGAGATAGACCTTTTATATTTGAGAATAATGTGTGTCGTACCACTATCTGGCATGCAAATATCTCTGATTTTGGTCTTGACTTCATCATTAGTACAATTCATATAAAACTTTATGCAAAGATAAATAATTTGATGAGAATAAAATTTCAAACATATTTTATAAATAAAATATTACATCCAAAGATAATTTTACAAACATAAGTGGAAAGCATAGTAATACGTTCATATATCTAGTTATCACAAATATTCATAAAGATACAATGAGTTGAAGGGTTAGCAAAATCATCAGTAAAATCTGATGCATAAAAATGAGTTGAATCATCCCTAGGATGATCATGTTCAGGAAAATTCACTTCCTTTTCCTTTTCTTTTAAGGATGCCTTATAAAGCTTATAAAGGTGTTCTGGTGTTCGACAGACTCGAGACCAATGCCCTTTGGAACGACATTTATAACAAGAATTTTTAGGATTACGGAGAAAACTTTACGAACATCTCTTGTCATATCTTTCCACATGATGCTTCTTGTGAATCGTGTTGTTTTGTGAAGGGTTGTAATAACCACTTCGACCGCGTCCACGACCACGACCACGCCACGACCACGATGACAATTATATCCTCATCTATAAATTTTGAAAGATGCAACATTTGCTTCTGAAAATACTACTGAACCAGTAGGACGAGACGATGATTCTTTATCAAAAGTTCATTATTTTTCTCTACCACTAGAAGAGATGAAATTAGTTCAGAATATGTCTTAAAACCATGCAATCGATATTGTTATTCCAGTGTTATATGGGATGCATGAAATGTGGATAATTTTTCTCTAGTATTTCTTCGTATGTGATATTCATTGCACAGAATTTTAGTTGAGAGACTATTTTGAATATTGCAGAGTTATAATCACTGATTTTTTTTGAAGTCTTAAAAACGCAAAACATTCCATTCATCACGTGTGGCAGGAAGCACAACTTCCTTTTGATGATCAAACCTTTCTTTGAGATTTTTTCACCGGAAACTTAGGTCTTTCACTGTGAGGTATTCACATTTTAAGGACTCGTTAAGATGTCTACATATAAAATTCGACGTTTTCGTCTTATTTTGTGACGACGTAGAATTCATCTATTTTATTGTCTCAGTGAGACCTATTGATTCGAGATACATTTATATGTCAATGACCCAAGATATATAATTTCTTCACGTGATATCAAGTGGAATGAACTCAAGCTTTGTTAGATTTGACATGATGATATAGTAGAATACACAAATAAGTAAAATCACAATATTATTATTCCAGAACAAAATAGTAAAACTTACATCTCCATTATAATAACGGTAAACAAAAGAGAGAAAAAAACAATAAAAGTAAAAGGTTCAGTCGAAAATCACTTGGAGACATATCTCCAATAAAAAGAATAATAATAATGATGATGACAACAATAATAAACTTCAAAAATAGACTAAGCTGCGAAAATTTTAACTGAAAAGCTTGTGGAGATGATGAAAAAAAATTTGAGGATGAAAATAGATTGAGAAGTGAGTTATGAGGTTTAGAATTCACCAATTTATAGAGTAAAAACTAGCCGTTTATAATCGTTATATAGCCATTGGAGGAGAGAGAAAAACAAATTGGATTTAGTACAATTAAATGTTATAATAAAAAAGATGGTAAATAAATGCATAGTAGTATATATATTTATGAGCTATATTAATACAGGCACGCCGCACTACTTGTTGGCTGTTTATGCAGACACAAGCAATAGAGCAATAAATATTAAAATAAATATTGACACATCACCCTCTTCGGTAAACCTTTCAGTGGGTATTGATACAGATATAAATAATAGAGTAATAAATAATAAAATAAATATAGACACGTTATACTACTCGGTAAACCTTTTGATGAGTGTTCATACAGGCATGAATAGTGACTTTTTGTAATCACATTACATTACTAGAAATAAGTGACAGAGCCTCCTTTATATATAGTAATAGTGTTATACGAATATGATGAGTAAAGTAATCTACCTTTGTTTTTTTTTTTTACCTTGAGTCAATAGATGTGAAAGATTTGTGACAAGATTTTTTCTTGGGCTAATGGAGTTCCTTAGGCAAGACTTGTGATAAAACTTTTTCTCTTAGTTGAAGGAGATAGAAGCTTATCACAAAATTAGAGCCCTCATACTGATAACGTGTTATAAAACTCAAGAAATATAACACTGATAAACTCTTATTGAACTCTTATTGAATTCTAAAGTAAATAAAATGAACCAAAAGGACTTATTTATAAGAAAACTTTGAAGTTCTATGAAGTTACTATTTACATGATGAACTCATTGCTTATACCATCACACAGTAATATTACTATTCTTGTACAGCAAAGTGAGTGGCCATCATTTCATAACATATTCAAGCTATCTAGAATGAACATTGTTGACCGACAACAAGATATCCATCACAATTTCACAATACACTACATTAATAGATCATTCAATTTCCATAATAAGAGAGTATGTCATACATTCAAGATGCAACACAGACCGACATCACGCGTACTGAGCTAAAACACGAGAACATAGACAAATAGTAGTAAATACCTAAGTCAAGCACAACATTCTAATAGTAATAAGACACAAGGCAAACCTCTTTACAAGACGGCCAACTAAAACCAAAATGAAGCCAACCAATTATCCATCAAAGAGACCATCAATTTTAGAACTGGAGCATGTTGGCCGACGCCGAGATCGGCAGGGCCCGGCAAGGGAGCTGCCAGGGCTTGAGCAGCGGGTCTGGGATCTCCTGAATGTCCATCTCCATCCCACTGAACTCCTCAATGAACTGAAGAACCGAATTCAGGGACCGCAGATTTTCGGTCAGTTCCATCACTTGGGTCCTCAGTATAGTGTTATCCCCCTCAACCTTGAGATACTGCTCGGTGTACAGATTGATCTGCATTGTGATCTGGGCATTCTCTTCCTTGAGCTGCGCAATTTGCTTGATCAAATCATCCAGATGCTGCTGCTTCCTCATGCGAGACCTCCTTGCAGACTCCCTGTTCGATATCATCCTCTTTCGTTTCCTTGGATCGAGGACGAGGTTAGGGTCCTCTTCAGAGCTAGAGGTTTGGCGGGCGGGCATGGAAGACATTTCTCTCTTCCGCGCTCTCTTTTTATGAGATTTTGAGCAATGGGGTGTCAAGAAAGACAAAAAAATTGAATGAAAATGGAAAATTGATGAGGTTTAGTTTATGAAAAAACGTAGAACCAGTAGAGGAAAACAACAGAGAAAGAGTGGAGGAAGCAGAAGGTGAGAGTTGCGAACTTCATAAAGGCTATAAATGAGCTTTTAGTTGAATTGAACCGAGGAACATCGAGATCATGACTTGGGCCCTCAATTGTGAACAAAAGATCAAATTTTGGGCAGCAAGATCAGATTTTTAGCTTGGATTTGAGCAGATTGGAGCTAAAAGAACAGATTTTGGACTACGGTTTCTCTAAATCAAGAGATTTAGACGGAAAGATGAGATTTTGGAATTAGGTTTTCACCCGACAAGGACGAATAAATCCTAGGGGCTCAAATAAAACCCCTAATTTATCTAAAACAAAGGAAGAAAACAAAACAAAGAAAGGAAATGAAAAACTTAGCTAGAAAGGGGAATCGCCACGGAAGCTGAGAGAGCCAGGTATCAAAATGGAGCAAAGAAGACCTGAACGATGGAAGGACGGGGGTATATATAGGGGGGAGAGGGGCATTTTGGGATGAGAGATTTGGGTTATTTTATTGAGGGGGTGGGTGTGTTTTTGGAATGAGATCACGTTGGAGGAATCGTGCAGAGGCTGCCAACCATTTCACAGCTGTGATTTTTAATTGCTTTCCTTGGAATCAACGGCTGGCTGTGCGTGCTTGCACTTTTCTTGAGGTGGGTCCCATTAGACAGGAGATATTCTTCATTTTATTCCTGAAAAACCCCGGTATTGCGAAATATTTTCTTTCAGTTTGCTGGTTCTAGAAAGTGAATTTTTCAAAATACAAATTTTTGGGTGGCTTTGGTACGTGTTTCCTATATAGTAGTGAATTTTTTAAAGGGCTTTTCTCACACCACTTTCCAAATTTTTTATGTTTTCAAATTTATTCTTCAAATTATCATAATATCAAAATTACACATCAAATACTTTCATATTTTCAAAATTACTCTTTAAATTTTTATAATATCAGAATTATCCTTAATTTTTTCATATTTTCAAATTACTTTCCAATTATCTGTTATGAAAATTGAAATCTCAAAAATACCATTACAACGTACCTGAAGAGAGAGAGAGAGAGAGAGAGAGAGAGAGAGAGTATTGGGGTGGTGGAGTGATTTTGATCAGGAGGAGTAATTTTGAAAATCTGAAAGAATCTGAGAAGTATTTATGATATTATAAAGATTTAGACAGTAAATTTAATATATGAAAATTTTGAAGAGTACATGTGAGAAAGACTTTTTTTTAAATACAAATATAGTAGTTTATTTTTAGAAAAAATTGAGCCAATTGAAAAACCCCTCGTAGAAGTACTACATTAACGTTAAGAGTTATAATTGGTTGAAAATTGTATTGGAAAAATATTTTTCCTCTGAAAAATATGGTTGATTTTTTATTTTTGCGTGATTTTTTATAAGATGAATTTGTCCAGATTTTAAGTGATTTTTCTTTAAAAATATGACCAACTAAGACAACTAAGAATACTAAAGATTAAAAAAAAAATGACGAGAACAACTACGCAAATCAAGGAAGTGGCATCCCCACTTTCCCTATCCTTCTTCATATCGTAAGGAAATAAAACATAGAAGGGGAAGGATTATGGCCCCAGACGGAGTCACTGACATGCAAGGGCCCCATCTTTAGTTCCATGGGTTGTCGGTGATCCAAGACACGTGGTGATGTCTAATAGTCGGTCTTGTGATCGGACATGCATGGTAGTGCGGTTCTTCAACTTCGGTTCTAGTTTTTTTTTTTTTTTTAAACGTAGCGCAAGCAAGACTGTCACGTGACGGATTTTTTTGATGATTGGAGTTGGGCCTTAGTCGGCAGGAATTTTCCTGTTTCCTCTGAATCTTGAAGATGAATTCGGGGGTTATATAGTTATATGTAACCCGTTTGCCTCACCTTTTCGACTCTTTCTTTTATTCAATTACTTGCTTTTAGTTTCTACTTTTATTTCGAGCTTAGCTGTCTTTCCCCTCCTTCTCCAGTTCAAACTTGCACGGGTAAGGCCTCAACCCTTATTTTCTCATAAAAGCTTTTTGATGTTCTCCTTTTAGACCGTTTGATGATGTATATTTCTCCTCAACTTCTCAGTCTCCTCGTCTTCTCCAACTTCTTCTTTCCTTAGGTTTTGGTTCCCGAATGTCTGGTTAAATCTCCAAAATAGGATTGAGAGTGATGAGCTTTTGCATCCTTCATTCGAACACGACCAACGAACAAGGGGCATGGGAGAAAGATCGTTGCAGGATGGACGTGGCACCTAAGGATGTCGGATACGATGACAGGTTGATCATCAGAACTCCAATTACTTGAAAATTTTGGCAGCATATCCTTCGTAAATACTGATCTGACCTGATATATAATACAAAATCACAAATAGTTTCGGCCAACATCAGCCTACTTATTCTCAGTCCCAACACATAAACTAAACTCAGCAATCATCCACACAATCATAATAATAGTTCGGCTTGACATCGCCTACTTATCAAATCCATAAAGCAAATAATCTCGCTACCAATATTTACTATAAATATGTGCTCGAGAGTACCCCTCTCGGCATCTACAGTATAACTCAAAACTACTATAAACTCCAGCTAACCACAATCATAAAAAACTAACTTATCTCGGTACAAATTCATTCTACAAATTTTGCTATAAGTACACATCAAATAAGGGTATGAGCATATACAATAAGAAACTTTACAAGTATTAACACATGACCATATCTATAATATTTTTATTATTTGCAAAATTCTCAACACACGCCCATAATTTGAAGCTATGCCTCCACCTCGCTATGACCTGAAAAACACGGAACTGGGAGAGGTGAGCTCGACAACTCAGTGAGTAAAGTCAGAAGGAAATCAAGGAATGATATACATTTTCAATAAGAATCATGATTTTCTTTAATAACAGAGGCAAGGATGTATAAATAAGAGAATAGGGGAATCAACATGTCATAAATAAACAATCAAAGCAACTATCTTTGTAGTCTGCGGGACGGCCTAACTCCTTCGGTTGTTGATTCTCAGTTACTTATACTTTATTACCAAGTTCATCTTATGTATACACATGTATCACATATACTACACATGATGTTTCACAATAACTAAATCATAACATAGGTTATACATTTGCATCACAAAATGTACTTATGTATCATGTAATCATATCACACTTCAAGTACTTCATGAATTGTCTCTTACACATTTATATATCACATTATATTTCATTATCTCTTATAATAACGTAAAATTTCACAGTCGCGAGCTGATCAAGAGGGGGCTGGATGAAATAAGTTACCGACGAACTACGACTAATTCACCACGCTTCCGCTGCGTAAAAGAAGCTTCACGGAAGAGTCTGCTACATTCCACGCTCCGAAATCTGGTCATACAGGCCTAGGATTGTGAGAAAATGACCCAACAAGTACGTAAAATGAAGCCAATTGGAGTGCACAGGCAGTTACACGTGTACAAGGTCAAAGTGATATGGTTCAGGCACTCAAGTACAGGCAATGATCAGTAACATAAATAATAATCAGAGAATCAATAGTAAATCCGAAATCAAGTAAATATCATGTATCGACAAATCTGAATCAAAAAACATGCATTGAAATTGTGTCGTGAGCATAGGCACATGTAATTATGCGAAGAGACATCAAGCACGCGTTAAATACAAGTGTGGACAAAACTAGTTGTATAAGCTCAGATTGTGAATTCATTAGATTGATACGTCGAGAGGATAATCCAAACAAAGAAATCCTCGTATATATACCATATATCTTATGTCACCATAGGCTGAATTTATACAACCCAAGTTGTCTTCACAGTAACAGAATTTCACAATAACAGAATAAGTAAACAGTTTGGAAACCCAGAAATAAGCAAGCCAGGTGATTCAACACAGTAGCAAAATATCATACACAAGTGGCGAGCATGATAACTTAATTATACAATAATAACAATCAGTTGTTTCTTCAAAAAATTGTGCGTGTAAAAATACTTATTGATTGCAAAAAATTACAATGGATCAAAATTCGATTATAAAAGAGAGGAGAATATCTAGATCTCCCTTTTTTTTAAAATTGGGTTCTTCGTGTGGCGATGGAGAGTGAATCTTGTACTCTGTTGACCGGCTGAACAAAATTTTTCTCTTGGATCATCTTGAGGATGCTCTCTATGAGATTGAAATAACTCCGCTTGACCAAAGCAACCTTTGGAGTTTTCCTTTTCTTAAAAAGAAATTTCTTTCTCCCTCTATCTCTGTCTCCTTTGGATGCTCAAAGTTTTTGAACTTTTAGGTTGCTAGATTTTGCTTCCTCTTTAGTTCCAAAAAAAGCGCCAATCTATATAGCTTTCATAGCTATTTATAGGGGGTTTCAGGGGTAGAATTGTCTCCTAGAATCTCTCCATAATGGGTATTAACTCCCCACATCACGTGAGTGTTAATTGACCTAGTAATGGGTTTCAGTTACAATAGAAATGTGGGTCCCGCATTGGACGCGGACCTTGCTCATTTATTAGACGCGGAGCTCACAGGCTTCTCAAGGTCGCATCCGAGTTGGAACGCGGAGCTCACAGGCTCGCGTTTGATGCAAAACATAGTGCTACTCAGGCTCGCATTTGATGAGCAGCGTGAGTGTCACGTCCAGTGTTTGAACCCGACCCTCGCGTTTCCTTTATGATGAAATTCACGTTTGGTTGAGATCCCATTTTTGCGTCTGACTTGAGATTCGCGTCTGAGTTAGGAGTGACCCTTACGTTTGGTGAGACCTGCATCCAAGGCTTTGTCCTCAATGATATTTAGACAACCTATATAACCCCCTCTAAAGTTTTTGAATCCCGTAGTTGACTGGGAAGGATTTCGAAATACTTTGGACTTCATCATGTCTTGGGCTTTCATGATTAGCCAAAAAATCTTTTGACATGCCCGGAGCTTTGATCCTGTCTGAATTTCGATCTATGTAAGTGTACTATTGAACTGCCTAAGCTCTGGTTTGTTTTGTCGGTGTACTGTTGAACCAGTATAGTTGTCGATTTCCTTTGCCTGTATACTGTTGTACTAATTGCAGAAGTAAGGACATACTCTTGTGTTGGTGAGAGAGAATGTGACTCTCATTGATGAAGACGCGAGTGTCACTTTGTCTTCTTTTGGACGCGAACCTCAATGAAAATGCGACCCTCATTTGAAGTTGAAACACGACTCTCACTTGATGTTGGGACGCGACACTCATCTATTGTTGAGATGTGACTTTGACTTGAAATATGAAGATTGCGTTGGATGCTTCTAGATGCAGATATCAGTTGAATGCGAACGTCGCGTCGGACGCATGTCTCGCCCAGATCGAGCTAGAGATTCGCGCTGCAAATCAAGGCCATTGAATGGCTATAAATAGTCGCCCAACGCAATAGTGTTTTTACTTTCACTGTTATCTTCTTCGATGAACTGCATCTAAAGAATTTTCTGAAAGCTTTTAAGCTTTCAGAAAAACCCAAAGCTTTAAGCTTTCAGAAAAACCCAAAGCTTTAAGCTTTTTTCCAAATCTTTCTCAAGATTTTCACCATGCAATGGCCCTCAAATCAAAGCAGGTTGCTTCGTCTTCCAGTGTCTCCACTGCGACGACCCTAATGGGTGGCACTCCTCCTCAAGAGGCTCCCATCTCTTGTAAGAAATGGCTTTCTCTATTATTGAACACGAAGAGACATTATCTCTTAACTTTGTCTTGAAGTTCAAAATTTTCTTTGAAGTTGAATAGTCGACGCAGGGCTCAAGGCCCGCGTTTGATTTATAAACGCGACTCTTGCGTTGATGAGCAGAAACGAATTTGACAATCCTCATGTATCTATTTTGTTAATGCGACGTTCGCGTCTATTTAGATGCGCCCCTGGCGAGCTTCGCGTCTTGAAACTTCTGAATGTGAGTCTCGTTCTTTATGAGACTCGCTTTTGAGTCTCAAGACTTAGAAATTTTTCTAAGTTTTCAAGTTTGAAGCTGAAAAGCATGCTTCATATGAACTTCGTGTTTCAACTCTTGGACGCGGATCTCATGTGTTGAGACCCGCGTTTGGGCTTCAACAATTAGCCAAATTTTTATTGTTTCAGGGATCTAACTTGTGTTTTCTCTTTTTTGCAGTGAGGTATTCTTCTAAACCTCTGGCGAAGAGACGTCACTTTAGCCATGTGGGTGGACCGGACCCGAATATTATCTCTAATCTCAGAAGGACTGCACCGACATTTACCAGAAAGAATCGAGAGCGACAAAACAAGTTGAACCAGGCTAGCTCGCTGACTCTCCAAGAATTCATCACAAACGGTCAATTTGAACCGAATGCCCGTACGCTACTAAGAAATTCAGACTTTTTATTCGGAGATTCTGTCAATGAGGATGCAGAAGTGATGTACGATGACAACTACAAATGGCTTCGTCGGCTCGGAGAACGTCGTTTCTTTCTCCCATACATGGAGAGTGTTGGCCCAATGGCCTTCCACTCTAGTTTTGATGATGATCAACACTCATGTAGTTATGTTTACTAATATTCTTGTGTTTCTAAGTTTCAGATCATTAACAGGATATTAGTTGGTGATTAGCTTCATCAAGATGATTAGAAGCTATTCTTGATGATTCCGGTGCCAAAGCTTAAAGATCATACCTTTGCACTTGGAGAGTCACGGAGTTTGGACCGAGTCTACTTGAAGATGGAGTTCCTCAAGGAAGACTTAGGTATCCTAGTTTAGATTATGAGTTTTAGATCCATTTGTAAAGCTTAGTTTAGTTGATATGCTCAAGTGACAAAACAATACACGTTTCATGATTTGGTTTTTGGTTTTCATGAAGAATAGATCAAACACAATTTTCATATATGTTATATGTATAGTAGATGTTCTCTATTTATACATACATGCTTTAACTTGGTAAACAAACTTATTTTGATATCCCTATTCATGTTTTGGAAAAATCAAGTTTGATAAAAATACAAGTTTTGTTTTTGATAAATTTGCAAGACACAAAAATAAATTGATATGTTGATATATTGTCTTGAAATTTTTATCACATGTTTATGTTTTAACATAAAATGATAAAACAAGTTTTATGGAATTTTCAGAAATGATAAAAGATTTTTGTAAAATATTTTTCCCAAAATTTCTGACCTGGTTTTTGGGCTGACAGCTGGTCGGTCGACCGTGCCGGTCGACCGCACCAAAGGGCCGGTCGACCGATCCGGTCGACCGATGTGCACAGATGTGCACGTCTGTTAAGCACAGAACCGGTCGACCGGGTCGGTCGACCGAGTTGAGAGCTCTGCTCTCGGGAATTTTCGGTCGACCGGGCCGGTCGACCGATAGTGCCCAACGGTCATATTTTTGACCGTTGGCGGTCGACCGGGCCGGTCGACCGGTGGCTGTCAGAACTGCCACATCAGCCTAACGGCTAGTTTTCTGGTTTGGCCTATATAAACCTATTCATTTGGGATTTTGGCCAAGGTTTTTACAAGAGAAAAATCCCAGGTTTTCAGAAGTTTAAAACAAGTTTTTAAAAGAGTTTTTGGGCTTTAAACTTCTCATCTTGATTTGTTTTTGGGTTTTTGGAAAATCAAAGAAAGCTAGGGTTTTGGGAGATTGTTTTGTTTTTCATTTTCTAACATTTACAAGTGATTTCCCAAATAGTTTTTCTTTGTTGCTGGTTTCCAAAAACACCTTGTTTCCACACTTGAGCTATATCATCTATCCTAAACTATTAGGATCTTGTTTTGAGGAAAAAGAGAAAAGAAAGTGTTTGAGGTTGTTGTTGTAAACCTCTTGTGTTGTAACCCTCCTTTTATTTGTGAATCCCTCTTCGGTAGAGGTGATCGGAGTGGTATTGGTTTGGATCCCTCAAGTGTGAGGTGATTGGGATTGTGTTTGTAAGCCTCTTAGGTAGAGGTGTGGTTGTTGGTTGACACCTCTAGTGTGAGTGTTTTGTGGTTTGTATTGAGAGAGGAGTTCGGTACTCCTTGGGTTGTAAGAAATCCTCTTCGTAGAGGTTCCCTCGGTGGGAGTTGAGATAGTGGAAATCCTACACGGTGGTGTAGGCGGGGATGTAGAGTTGGGTACTCGAACCTCGAAACAAATTTGTGTGTTTGCGTTTGATCCTATTGTCTCTCAACTCTACTCTCCTTAATTTGTGCAAGCATCATTCATTTCATACTTATTACATATTTGCTTGTGTTGCCTTGCATCTTATTCATATTGCCATATCATATATTGCTTGTGTGTGTGTGCCTAACTTATACTCATCCAACAAGAGCTTCACATAGCGCCTCAACCCATTTCAAGGGGAATCAAGAGGAGTTAGTCCAGAGCCTCGCAAGGGGAATTCGGCTACACTTGTTGTATTGTATTAGTTTGTGCATAATTTGCATTAGCTTCCGCACTTAGCGCACTTAGTTTGCATTTAGTTTCTTAGATTAGCACTTACACCTATTCACCCCCCCCTCTAGGTGTTTTTCAATTGGTATCAGAGCTAGTGCTCCTGATACTTAGGCTTAACATCCTAGGAGTGATCCTTTGATTGCTAATCTTATTTGCATTTGTTTGCTTGTTTGCACACATATAGTTTATCATGGACTTCATGACCCACCTAGCTATGATCCTTCCAACATTGATGTTTGGAAGTATAGGATGTCCATGTACCTAAAGACCCTAGGTTTGCATGTCTTCCTTGCCGCCACCAAGAGATGTTATCTTGGTGATTGCAATCATATAGGGGCCAATGCACAAGCCCTAGAGGCCATTAGAAGCACTTTACCTAAAGAATATCTTTACGTGTTTCTAATCTTGATTCCGCTTTTGCAGTGTGGAACAAGTTGACAACAACCACCAACACCTCCAAGCTTCAAGTCCAAATCCAACAAGAAGAGGAATCTAGCGGAGAATCCGAGCCACAACAATGCTATATGGTCCAAGGGAATGACTCCCTTGAGGTACATTCGGAATCTCAACTAGATAGTAATGATTGTGCTAGTTCTTCAAATGATTTTGTTGATCCCCATGCTTTAAATGAAGAACTATCTATTGTTTGTGAAAAACTAATAGAAAAATATAACTTATTGAAAAAGAAGAGTCTAGGCATTAATAATGAAAATAAAAATTTGATTGCTAGACTTGATGTTGTTTTGCAAGAGAAAGAGGAGATTGCTAATGAAAGGGATTCATTAAAATCTCAACTTGGTCTTGCACTTAAAGAAAATGAGTTTTGAAAAATAAAATGATTGCCATGTTCTTTTGAAGAAAAATGAAAACTTGTCTTCAAAAATTGATTTTGTTTTAAAAGAGAATGTTGATTTGAAAAATAAAATTATTTCTATTTCAAATGATTTAGATGTGTGTTTAAAGAAAATATTGTTTTGCAAAATAAGATGGATGCACATGTTTGCCATGCTAGTGTAGCTTCTTCATCTAGTCTACCTAATGCATGTACCTCTTCTTCTAGGATTAATGATGATATTTGTATGCTAAAGAAGAGAGTAGATTGTTGGGCTCCACTATGAGCCAATGTGCCATGAACCACACACGATTGGAAACCTTGGTTCGAAAGAAACAAGTTCCATCCTTTATGCATGCACACCCATCACGGCATACACATGCTTCACACGGACACCATCAACACAAGTATGCTCATGTGTACACATGTACACATTGTGGCCGAAAAGGCCATCTTGCTAAATTTTGCTATGATCGTTTACATGTTGAAAATTTAGCCAAGAAGTTTGTTTGGGTTAGAGAAGGTACTAACCCCCATGGACCCAATAAGAAATGGGTACCAAAGACCACCCCTCCTATTTTTGATGTAGGTGTGGGCTCTCACATGACGTGAGAGTGATGACCCCTTGAAGTGGATGCGTTCCGGACTTCATGGAAATCAAATTGGATGCATCACTTTCAAGGGAAGATTTGGTGGAGATGACCACCATGTTTTGGAGACAAGGAAAGTTGCTTCTTCGGTTTTGGTAACAATCCTTTACTCCCATTTATTATGTTTACATGCTTTCCACTTCATTGTTTATAGCATGTTTTGATAGTTTATAGCATATATTTTTTAATGTCTATGGATTAGTATGTTAATTCCATGTTTATTAGATCCTTAACATACATATATAGTATTTGAGACACACATGCTTATATGATCCCATACTTAGTGTTCTCACTTATGTTTAAGCTATAATGTACATCATGAATCTAATACATGTGAATTCACATAATAATCATGTTTTAGTTTTCCATGATGACTTTTATCATGATGATTCTCATATTTGTTTTGATGCTTCATGTCTTGAATATTTGTTTAAGTGTTAGTTTTCATTAAGACTAGTTATATACTTGTACATAGAGTGGGCTACAAATAAATCTATATACAGTTGGAATTGAATGCTTATTTGAACCCATTAGATGTGCTAGTATAGTCTAGTTTTGATGATTCATACATATTAAACTTGTATTCTCATTTTTGAATTTTCGTTATGATTGTATTGATTTCATGTATATGTTTATTTTGCCAAAACATTAAGATATACATGTACACCCCTTGAGTCATTTGCCTTTCATGCAAATATATATATATGGACTCAAATTGTGTTTAGGGATATGTATGTATACTTATTGTGTTGACAATTCAACATATACCTTGAATTGAAAATTGTTGTTATGAAAATTTAGTCTTTCGTGATTTTCAAGTTTTCATGTGTTCATGTTTAACTTCATGTATATGACCATCTTATCCAAACTATTGACTATACATGAGTATCCTTTTTGAGCCACGTGCCTTCATGCATATATCTTTGTGGACTCGTTATGTTTTGGATATGTGTGTATACTTTAGTTTGTATTAGACATACATATGCCTTGAAGATTAGATAGTTTTGATGATTTTCATGTTTTAAGGAATAATTGAGCTTAATGAAAATATTTTCATGATTATGATATTCACACTTTATTTGTACACTCACCTTTATTGCTTGCTCATGTTTTGTTTTCATGAGTCTTATTTATGCCTAATTGAACTTGAGTGTTTGATATGATGTGAATTTCATGTTTATGGAAAACAATTTTGTTTTATTCCTTGCTTGAAGGATTTCGTACTAGTTAACAAGTTTTCCATTTAACTAGTTGCGATGTTCTTCACTTTGGTAGAGTTTTTCAAACTAAGCTATAATTTTCAAATCTATTTTTGAAAACCCCTACCTTCTAAGGGCGGTAGGATGGAGATCATGTTCATATATGCCCTAAATTGAAAATCTTTAAAACTTGAATTATAATTGGGTGGTAGATAATATGATGTATACACTTGAACTTATTGTTATGTCAATTGGTATCATTGAACTCTTTCAATTGGTATCATTTTGATCTTCTTGTATACTCATATATGTTTTGTATGTATGTATGCTTTAAATTCCAAGTATATCAATTTCTATTGGTATCTATCTTTCATACATATATATGTTTGTGTTTATGCTAGTGCTTGAGTTTCAATTTTGTTTAAATTGATTACTTTTAAATTGTTATCAAGACTATGCATGACTTTAGTTTGTATTTCATAAAGGGGGAGAAAATATGATTTTGTATTTCAATTGGTATTTGTACTCCCACACTTTATGATTAAAAGTTGTTTATATGTTTTAAAATGAACAATTCTTCTAATTGATATCATGTTTGTAGTCACCCCTTATTGATTTTATTTTTGTTTTAGACAAAAAGGGGGAGATCATTGTTTGCATTGTTTTGATTGACAAAAAGGGGGAGAAAGATTTTTTACCCCTCATTTTATCTATGGTTTTGATTGTTTACCCCTTTGTTGATGATTGACAAAAAGGGGAGAAGAATTTGAGTTTTGTTTCTATATATGCATGATTGTGTTTTTGCATATACCAAGTACCAAGTTCATGCATAAGGATAAATAATAAGATCCATTTGGATGCATGCTTTTGTTTAGTATCATGTGCTTTCATTGTATATCTATTATGTTTATTGTGATGCATGAATTAAGGGGGAGCTTCCTTGAAGCTTATCTTTAATCCATGCATATATAACTCCATGAGTTTTGTCATCATCAAAAAGGGGGAGATTGTTGGCCCAATGGCCTTCCACTCTAGTTTTGATGATGATCAACACTCATGTAGTTATGTTTACTAATATTCTTGAGATTAAAACATAAACTTAATATTCTTGAGATTAAAACATAATATATGCATAAACATAAGCATGCATATAAAACTCAAATACTTCTAACACACAAACTCTAAACTAGATACCTAAGTCTTCTTGTCGAGATGAGTGTTTCTAAGTTTCAGATCATTAACAGGATATTAGGTTGGTGATTAGCTTCATCAAGATGATTAGAAGCTATTCTTGATGATTCCGGTGCCAAAGCTTAAAGATCATACCTTTGCACTTGGAGAGTCACGGAGTTTGGACCGAGTCTACTTGAAGATGGAGCTCCTCAAGGAAGACTTAGGTATCCTAGTTTAGATTATGAGTTTTAGATCCATTTGTAAAGCTTAGTTTAGTTGATATGCTCAAGTGCACAAAACACACACGTTTCATGATTTGGTTTTGGTTTTCATGAAGAATAGATCAAAACAAGTTTACATATGTTATATGTATAGTAGATGTTCTCTATTTATACATACATGCTTTAACTTGGTAAACAAACTTATTTTGATATCCCTATTCATGTTTTGGAAAAATCAAGTTTGATAAAAATACAAGTTTTGTTTTTGATAAAATTTGCAAGACACAAAAATAAATTGATATGTTGATATATTGTCTTGAAATTTTTATCACATGTTTATGTTTTAACATAAAATGATAAACAAGTTTTATGGAATTTTCAGAAATGATAAAAGATTTTTGTAAAATATTTTTCCCAAAATTTCTGACCTGGTTTTTGGGCTGACAGGCTGGTCGGTCGACCGTGCCGGTCGACCGCACCAAAGGGCCGGTCGACCGATCCGGTCGACCGATGTGCACGTCTGTTAAGCACAGAACCGGTCGACCGGGTCGGTCGACCGAGTTGAGAGCTCTGCTCTCGGGAATTTTCGGTCGACCGGGCCGGTCGACCGATAGTGCCCAACGGTCATATTTTTGACCGTTGGCGGTCGACCGGCCGGTCGACCGGTGGCTGTCAGAACTGCCACATCAGCCTAACGGCTAGTTTTCTGGTTTGGCCTATATAAACCCTATTCATTTGGGATTTTGGCCAAGGTTTTTACAAGAGAAAAATCCCAGGTTTTCAGAAGTTTAAAACAAGTTTTTAAAAGAGTTTTTGGGCTTTAAACTTCTCATCTTGATTTGTTTTTGGGTTTTTGGAAAATCAAAGAAAGCTAGGGTTTTGGGAGATTGTTTTGTTTTTCATTTTCTAACATTTACAAGTGATTTCCCAAATAGTTTTTCTTTGTTGCTGGTTTCCAAAAACACCTTGTTTCCACACTTGAGCTATATCATCTATCCTAAACTATTAGGATCTTGTTTTGAGGAAAAAGAGAAAAGAAAGTGTTTGAGGTTGTTGTTGTAAACCTCTTGTGTTGTAACCCTCCTTTTATTTGTGAATCCCTCTTCGGTAGAGGTGATCGGAGTGGTATTGGTTTGGATCCCTCAAGTGTGAGGTGATTGGGATTGTGTTTGTAAGCCTCTTAGGTAGAGGTGTGGTTGTTGGTTGACACCTCTAGTGTGAGGTGTTGTGGTTTGTATTGAGAGAGGAGTTCGGTACTCCTTGGGTTGTAAGAAATCCTCTTCGGTAGAGGTTCCCTCGGTGGGAGTTGAGATAGTGGAAATCCTACACGGTGGTGTAGGCGGGGATGTAGAGTTGGGTACTCGAACCTCGAAACAAATTTGTGTGTTTGCGTTTGATCCTATTGTCTCTCAACTCTACTCTCCTTAATTTGTGCAAGCATCATTCATTTCATACTTATTACATATTTGCTTGTGTTGCCTTGCATCTTATTCATATTGTCATATCATATATTGCTTGTGTGTGTGTGCCTAACTTATACTCATCCAACAAGAGCTTCACATAGCGCCTCAACCCATTTCAAGGGGAATCAAGAGGAGTTAGTCCAGAGCCTCGCAAGGGGAATTCGGCTACACTTGTTGTATTGTATTAGTTTGTGCATAATTTGCATTAGCTTCCGCACTTAGCGCACTTAGTTTGCATTTAGTTTCTTAGATTAGCACTTACACCTATTCACCCCCCCCCTCTAGGTGTTTTTTTCAGAGAGGATGTTTTCTTTTTCATCCATTCAATCGATGTCCCTCCATCGATCAATGGAGTGGGAATTGACGAAGGAGCAATCAGGAGTTTCCCTCAGGCAAATCTCCCGTCATGCTACAATCCCGGCAGGGCATGGCTGGAATGTAGTTGGATTGCTATCGTGTTCACTGAAGGTAGAATATCTGATAGGCGAGACTCCTCATCAAGCAACAACGTTCATCAATTAGTTCATGGCCGTAAAAGGTGACTTTCCGAAAGGCGTATTTCGGGCACTAGGATGGGTTCATTCCTCTGACAAATATTAGTGGTCAACGATGGTGGGCTTTGTCCTTGAAGACTTAAGGAAGAACTGATATAGACCAGCCTCTACGATGCGGTCAGGGCTGTCCAGTATGGCATCCCGCAGAGTAATCATCAATTATTTACTATGTTGGAGCACTACAACCCAGAAACGTGTACATTCTTCACCCCAGTCAGAGAAAAAGGGTTTGCTATACAAGAGATGTATAGAGTCTCAGGATTAGCGATAGGGGACATCTCATATGAAGAATACGTCCCGTCAGCTGAGGAATTACACATGATGGAGGAAAGTGCACTCTTGGTTTATGCGACATACTGAGAAGTGTTGTGTCCCTTCCACATCTGTGCCGACACCATTGGGTTGAGATCTGAAGAGGTCAAACAGATGGCCTGGGCGAACTATCTTTTCAATGATCTGAGAGATAAAGTTGACCGACTGTCTCACCTAGCTCTAAGCACGGATGCAGATATTAAGGAGAGGATTAGTGTATCAACAAGCTCGTACACCACAGAATCCAATGAAGACACTTTCAGAGCAGGCACGGTCTTCGAAAGTTTTCATTACCAAGCCCAGACTCCTATTTCCAACAGAGCTCTACTAGCTGGATTCTTGATGTTGTGGTTGAAACGGTGCATCACGCGTCCACTTCTCCATGAAGTTATAGTTGCAGACATAGTATACCCAGTAGTCTTATTGGTGTTTGGCTGAAATATTGCTCTTTTTATGGCTACATTGGGGTGCATTCAAAGCGGGCTTTAGGTGTTGATCAAGATGATTTGCAAAGTAGAAGCCCTGATAGATGATGAGGGCAATGTGCTCATTGATCAGAATGGCGATCCTGAGCTAAAGGTGCCTAATCCTAGAGTCGAACTCCCCTACACCTACTTTGTGGCATGGTATGTTATGCATTGTCCATCCCTGATGACGATAAGACCTTGTGTCAGTCCTACAGAAGCTAGAGTTGCTCGACTTGGAAATATACATATATGTTCTTTATCAGGAGAACCATTCAGAGCGACGTCAACTACCAGCTAGTCTGGTGCTTCCCTGACATTCAAGATACATCGTACGGAGATCGCTTCCTAGACTTCGCAGGTCCAGATTGGTTACCACCTTATCCACCGGTGTCTTCTGTAGTTAATCAATATTCAGCCTGGGTATCTGGTATTTCGTCAAGGTGACACCGCACGATCGAGCCATATTTTCGAGTCGTTTTGCCAGACAATTGGATACGACCAACTTTATTTGGGGAATCCAAATACCAGTTTGCTGCAGCGAGAATCTGTTTGAAGGGGCACGGGCATGGTACTTCCACAGAGTCAGAGGGACAGAGGCGGCATTTAGTCTTCCCCAATGAACGCACAATTCCTATATCAGCCTCTGCTTCTGCCCTAGTATTGTCACTGCTGACACGGTGCCGGGTTACGGAATCAATACCTCGTGTATCAAGGCTATCAAATCTACCTATAGTGCTTATAAGGGATCTAAGACCACTCGTAAAAAAAGAATGAATGAATTTCTTGAAGATGAACTCGAGATCGGTCAAGAGGAAGTTGCTGATGTCTGTGGACAAAGAGAGCAAACTGCTGAAAAGTCTTATCAATAGTGCTCATGAAACCTGGTCATGAATCTGCTCGATCCTAGCCTGCTAAAGCCGGCTCAAGTCGAAAGAGAACACGTCAGGAATCCAAAGCTAAAATCCTTCAGGGGAATCTCGATTTCAGAGATAAAGCCTGAATTATCTCAAGTCGATCTTGATGAGGATTTCAGTGTCCAATTGCGTCCGAGGAGTCGTCGGGCTCGAGGTCTCCAAGTGATAACCATTAGGGAATTACCAAAAGAAGGGGAAGTAACCAAGAGTGAACCTGTACCAGCACCAGCAATCAATAAGACTATTCCCTTGACTTTCCCAGGTCAAGAAGAAAATACTAACCCAAAGGACATCCGGCTAAGTTCCCTAGTGAAAATGATGCCATCTATGAGGATGCCAGAGCAGAGTCCGACTACTGGCTTGTGGCGGTTAAATTTTCAGTAGCTAAGGTAGCGTGTACTCAAGCTTCTCCTTCTTCTTCGAGTGAGAAGGTAGAGTGCTCGGGGAGCGATGTCGACTACAACAACATGTGTTGGCCCAAAGGCCTATCACTCTAGTTTTGATGATGATCAACTCATGAAGTTATGATTACTAATGATCTTGTATTTAATTAGTGATAGATTCCTTATCAAGATCTTAGTAGGTGTGGAGCTTCAACAAAGGATTTAAAGTCAAGTTGGAAGCTAGCACCGGTTGATTCACGAGCCTATGCATCAAGATCACATCTAGAGATGAGCTCGGTGGATTGCATGTGGACCAAGTCAAGAAGATGAGAAGACTTCAAGTGAAGACTTCAAGAAGATGAAGACTTGAGTCTAGGTTTGTTTTTATAAGATTTGTTTTAGTTAAATGTAAAGGATAGAATAGTTGGTGGATTGCTCAAGTCTATATCACACACACACTCTTGATAGAATGATTTTCATAAAAGATTTTCCTAGTTAAGAAAAGATTTTTATTTGTGATAAAATACAATTTGGTTTTTGGTATTTTATAGTTTACATATCTTATATCCAAAACATGCTTAGAGCCTATTGTCAAAAACTAGATATTTCATCTTGATTGTGTAGTGGATCATATCCACACACACTATGCTTTAAAGTGTATCTTGTTTTTGTATTTGATGGAAATTTGGAAAAACATGTTGTTTTAGAAAAACAGTTTTTATTATGAGCCAATATTTCCAAGTTACAAAAATAGTCAAATCTTCAATAACATGCCTTGATTTTGTGCAAGCATGTTTCTATATCATAAAACTATTTTTGTAGAAGTTCTAAGTATTTATGGGATTTTTATTAAGCCAAAAAGACCTATCCTTAATCCCAAATTTTCAGGTTCTGGCAGTTCTGATTTTTCAGAACTGACAGAGGCCGGTCGACCGGGTCGGTCGACCGGACGTGCATGACGTGCACGCCAGTGTGCACTGGAGATCGGTCGACCGGGCCGGTCGACCGTTTCAGAGAGCTTTGCTCTCGGGAATTATCGGTCGACCGGGCCGGTCGACCGACAGAGAGTTTACTCTCTTCTCCAGTTGCTCGGTCGACCGGGCCGGTCGACCGGAGGCTGCAACAGTCGGATTTTTGACCGTTGCCGGTCGACCGGACCGGTCGACCGGTAGCTCTGACAGAGCCCAACGGTCAGATTTTTCTGGCCTCTATAAAAGGGGGTTTTGTCATTGCTTTGAGCCAAGATTTTTGGAGACCTTAGAGCTAGTTTTTCCCAGTCTTTCTGAAGGGTTTTTCTCCACAAAATTAGAGTCAATACTTCCAATTAAAAGGAGAGTTTTATCAAAGAGTGTAAAAGAGATTTTTCTTGAGTTTTCCATCAAAGCTTTCTTTCCTTGTTTTTTCTCACACTACACTTGAGCTTCCATTGTATATCTATCCTATAGGGAGAGTGTTGTAGTGAGTTTGTAATTGGTGATCAAGTGTTAGATCACCAAAGAGATTTCCTTTGTATTTGAGGAGACGGCAAGTGTGCTCGTTGGTGGTTAGAGTTCGGTTGTGAACTCTTGGTGGTTTGAGGTGCGGCCTCGGCGAGTTGGTGGACTTGTGTGTGTAAGGGACTTTGGAGTCCGAGAGCTTGTAGGTGTTGCGGCACCGAGGAGAGATCCGGTGGGATCTTACATAGTGGAAATCCTTCGTGTGTCGAAGGCGGGGATGTAGAGCAAGTGTGCTCGAACCTCGAAACATACCCTTGTGTTTGCGATTGCTCACTCTTGCTCTCTTTCTCACTTAGTCTCTTTTATATCTTACATTACTTACATTGTCTTTACTTTACATGCTTGATATACCCTTGTGCTCATAATTGCTATACTTGCTTGGGATTGTTGTTAACACTAGTATTCAACCAAGAGAGCCAACGCGGCACCTCAACCCATTCAAGGGGAATCTAGAGGAGTTTGTCCAGAGCCTCGCAAGGGGAATTCGGCAACACTCTTGTGTTATACATAAGTGTTCTATTATAAGAAGTTTAATTTGGTCAACTTAGTTTTAATTCCGTATTATTTGTTCACAAGTGACCATTAGATTAGCCATCACCTATTCACCCCCCTCTAGGTGATCTTACAATTGGTATCAGAGCTAGTGCTCTTGATATTGGGTCTAACAACCTAGAGTTAAAGATCCTAATTTGGGCTAATCACAATATTTTTGTACACACACACCTCACCATGGACTTCATGTCACCACCCACCTTTGACATTCTTAACATCCAAATTTGGAAGGTTAAGATGTCTTTGTTCCTCAAAGGACTTGGCCTTAGTGTATATCTTGCCACAACTAATAAAGAATATTGCTTAAATGGTAAGAACATTGAGGCTAATGCAAAAGCCCTACATGCTTTAGTATCTTGCTTAGATAATGATTATTTGTCTAAGATGACTAATCTTGATTCGGCTTTTGTAGTATGGAACACCCTCATCTCCCTTGGCGAAAAGGATCTATACTATGCGGGGAGCGATTCGGACGTTGGAAGCGACATCTCCAATGTATGCTATATGGTCCAAGGGGATAACCCCCTTGAGGTAAACTCCGAATCCGATGATGATAGTATGTCATATGATGAGCTCTCTACATTTTGTCAATTATTGCTTGAGAGATATGACATAATTAAGAAAGAAAATAAAAATTTGAAAAAGGACATTGCATGCATGCATAAGGAACAAGATTCATTTAGAAGTAACATTGCATGTTTAGAAAAAGATAACAAGAATTTGAAAAAGAATTTTGATGCCATGCTTAATGATAAAGATTCATTAGAAAATAAAATGGCATGCTTAGAAAAAGAAAATAAAGATTTGAAAAATGAAAATGTTTCCCTTATGTCTAAATTAAATGATCTTTGTGAAGGGAACACTATTTTGAAAGATAAAATTGATATGGTGGAAAAACAAAAAGAAGTTGTTTTTCAAGAAAATAAATCTTTGAAAAGAAAAATTTGTGAAAAAGAAAAGGATTTTGTTTCACAAAAGAAAAAGAAAAATGACCATATATCTCATCATGCTTTACATGCCACCACTAATGAGATTAAGAATTTGAAAAATAAAATAAATAATTTGAGTTCAACCTTGAACTTTTGTGCATTTAATCATTCTAAGTTGGAGTCCATGTTTGCAAAGAAACAAACTTCTTCCTCTCATGCACATCATCATGATCATGCTTATGTTGCACAACACGATCACAAACATACACATAAGCATGCTAAGGTGTACATATGTACATATTGTGGCCGCAAAGGCCATTTAGCAAAATTTTGTTATGATAATATAAATTCTCTAAATTTTGCTAATTATAAAAGATTTTGGGTTCCTTACAAGTCTAACCCCAAAGGACCCAAGAAAATATGGGTACCAAAAACCCCCCTTTTGCTTTTGATGTAGGTGAGGGCTCTCACAAAACGTGAGAGGATTGGTGCCTTGGTAGTGGATGCACTTGAACATGATGGACATACTTTTGGGTTGCATCGCTATCAAGGAGATTTGGTGGATCAACCACCATGCTAGGAGCTTTGGAGTTGGTAACAATTTCTAAACTCCTATTTCATTTATGTACATGCTTGTTCATTCATAATATTCATAGCATGTTCATATTTTAAGATTTTGTGTGCTTTATGTGGTAGTTACATGCTTAGATGTAGATTTGTCAAACTTGTATGTATACATATACAAATAGTGAACTACAATTGATTCTTAAATATTTGGACTTCATGCTCACTTGTATCCACTTTATGTATTTGTATAGACTAGTTTTGATGATTCTCCTTTATACATGTTTTGCCAATTTTTATGATTTACTTCATGTATATGCATGTTTAATTCAAATCTAGTAAATATACATGTATACCCGTGAGTCTCTAGCTTTCATGCAAATATTTGATAGACTCTTTTACAATTTTGGGATATGTATGTGTATTGTTAGATTTGTATAATTCATATATATACCATGAAGATTGTAGTTTTTAATAAAAATGATTTTGTGTTGATTTGATAACAATGATTTCTATGTGATTTGAGCTTCAATGACAACTTTCATGAAAATGCTATTTACATAACCTTTGAACACTCATCTTTTATTCAAAAATATATTTATGAGCTTTATGGACTATGAGTGCTTGGATTTTTATGTACTTAGTCTCATTCATGAAAAACATATGATTTGACATATTTGAAGGATCTTTAACTAGTTTTCAAAAACAATTTATACTAGTTATGTATTCTTCAAATAGTTTTTGAGATTGTCACATGATTCTATTTTTCTTAAAATTTAATGCTTCATGATTTGAATATTAGTTTATATGTTAGTTTTTGTCAACACTAGGATTTATACTTGAACATATCATGGGCCTCAAAAAGATCTATTAGTAAGTGTGCTTAAATGCTTATTTGAACCCTTGAAATGTACTTGTATTGCTTAGTTTGATGATTCATACATATTTAAACTTATGTTCACCTTTTGGATTTGATTTATGATCATGTGCCTTTTATTTCATGTATATGTGTGTTTTGCCAAACCTTAAATATACATGTATAACTCTTGAGTCTTTTGCCTTCAATGCAAATCCATTCATATAGACTCACTTGAGTTTAAGAGATATGTATGTATATTTCATGTATTGTCAAAACATACATATATCTTGACATATAGATTTTGTTTTCAATGATTTAATAAAAAATGTGAGATGATTTTGATGTTTATGATTTTCTAAGGAATATTGTACCTTATTGTCATTTTCATGATGCCATGTTTCACATAACATTAGTACACTCACTTCTTTTGAAACTATTTGGACTTTATAGATTAGAGTGTTTGAGTGTTTTGTGTTTCATTGCTATTTCATGAAAATCCTTAGATTTATTCCTTGATAGAAGGATTTCGTACTAGTTGTTAAACACTCTTATTTAACTAGTTCGAATTCTTTATGTGTTGTTAATGCTAAGCTTAATTCAAATCTTATTTTTCAAGCTTATGCATTAGATTTTAAAATGGTATCAATATTTTTTATTTGATATCAAAGAGTAAATTCAAAATTTGTTTTGATAAAATAGAATTAATGATTTTGTCTTGATTCAAAATTTTTGATTTGTATCGCCCCTCCTTGACTTCTTTATTTTTGACATAAAGGGGGAGAAAATTTGTTGATTTGATTTTACTTTGAACCCTTTGTTGATGATTAACAAAAGGGGGAGAAGTATTGGTGTTTTTTTTTGATATATATGCATGATTTCCTTGCTTAAGGGGGAGAAGTATTTGTCCTTCTTACTTAAGGGGAATTAAGATTTGTATTTATGCATATGTGTTTTGATTTATGCAAATAGGAGTAAAAAGATTTTGATTTATGCTTGTTGCATCTCCATATTTGCATCCATATTCATGTGCTTCATGATCATATTTATTATTTATTTTGTATGCATGAGTTAAGGGGGAGCTTCTTTGAAGCTTTACTTTAATCCATGCATATATAACGTCATGAGTTTTGTCATCATCAAAAGGGGGAGATTGTTGGCCCAAAGGCCTATCACTCTAGTTTTGATGATGATAAACTCATGAAGTTATGATTACTAATGATCTTGTGTTTAATTAGTGACAGATTCCTTATCAAGATCTTAGTAGGTGTGGAGCTTCAACAAAGGATTTAAAGTCAAGTTGGAAGCTAGCACCGGTTGATTCACGAGCCTATGCATCAAGATCACATTTAGAGATGAGCTCGGTGGATTGCATGTGGACCAAGTCAAGAAGATGAGAAGACTTCAAGTGAAGACTTCAAGAAGATGAAGACTTGAGTCTAGGTTTGTTTTTATAAGATTTGTTTTAGTTAAAATGTAAAGGATAGAATAGTTGGTGGATTGCTCAAGTCTATATCACACACACACTCTTGATAGAATGATTTTCATAAAAGATTTTCCTAGTTAAGAAAAGATTTTTATTTGTGATAAAATACAATTTGGTTTTTGGTATTTCATAGTTTACATATCTTATATCCAAAACCATGCTTAGAGCCTATTGTCAAAAACTAGATATTTCATCTTGATTGTGTAGTGGATCATATCCACACACACTATGCTTTAAAGTGTATCTTGTTTTTGTATTTGATGGAAATTGGAAAAACATGTTGTTTTAGAAAAACAGTTTTTATTATGAGCCAATATTTCCAAGTTACAAAAATAGTCAAATCTTCAATAACATGCCTTGATTTTGTGCAAGCATGTTTCTATATCATAAAACTATTTTTGTAGAATTTCTAAGTATTTATGGGATTTTTATAAGCCAAAAAGACCTATCCTTAATCCCAAATTTTCAGGTTCTGGCAGTTCTGATTTTTCAGAACTGACAGAGGCCGGTCGACCGGGTCGGTCGACCGGACGTGCACGACGTGCACGCCAGTGTGCACTGGAGATCGGTCGACCGGGCCGGTCGACCGTTTCAGAGAGCTTTGCTCTCGGGAATTATCGGTCGACCGGGCCGGTCGACCGACAGAGAGTTTACTCTCTTCTCCAGTTGCTCGGTCGACCGGCCGGTCGACCGGAGGCTGCAACGGTCGGATTTTTGACCGTTGCCGGTCGACCGGACCGGTCGACCGGTAGCTCTGACAGAGCCCAACGGTCAGATTTTTCTGGCCTCTATAAAAGGGGGTTTTGTCATTGCTTTGAGCCAAGATTTTTGGAGACCTTAGAGCTAGTTTTTCCCAGTCTTTCTGAAGGGTTTTTCTCCACAAAATTAGAGTCAATACTTCCAATTAAAAGGAGAGTTTTATCAAAGAGTGTAAAAGAGATTTTTCTTGAGTTTTCCATCAAAGCTTTCTTTCCTTGTTTTTTCTCACACTACACTTGAGCTTCAATTGTATATCTATCCTATAGGGAGAGTGTTGTAGTGAGTTTGTAATTGGTGATCAAGTGTTAGATCACCAAAGAGATTTCCTTTGTATTTGAGGAGACGGGCAAGTGTGCTCGTTGGTGGTTAGAGTTCGGTTGTGAACTCTTGGTGGTTTGAGGTGCGGCCTCGGCGAGTCGGTGGACTTGCGTGTGTAAGGGACTTTGGAGTCCGAGAGCTTGTAGGTGTTGCGGCACCGAGGAGAGATCCGGTGGGATCTTACATAGTGGAAATCCTTCGTGTGTCGAAGGCGGGGATGTAGAGCAAGTGTGCTCGAACCTCGAAACATACCCTTGTGTTTGCGATTGCTCACTCTTGCTCTCTTTCTCACTTAGTCTCTTTATATCTTGCATTACTTACATTGTCTTTACTTTACATGCTTGATATACCCTTGTGCTCATAATTGCTATACTTGCTTGGGATTGTTGTTAACACTAGTATTCAACCAAGAGAGCCAACGCGGCACCTCAACCCATTCAAGGGGAATCTAGAGGAGTTTGTCCAGAGCCTCGCAAGGGGAATTCGGCAACACTCTTGTGTTATACATAAGTGTTCTATTATAAGAAGTTTAATTTGGTCAACTTAGTTTTAATTCCGCATTATTTGTTCACAAGTGACCATTAGATTAGCCATCACCTATTCACCCCCCTCTAGGTGATCTTACAACATGCATCCTGCTCTTCATAGCAGTAAGTTCTCATACTTAGCTGCTGAGGAGATGGAAGTCATCTCTATTGTTTGATTGGAAAAATGCGAAGCAAAATTCTTATTGGTTTCAAAGAATATTACAAAGGATCAAAATCTGATTACAAAAGAGGAGAGGATATTTGAATCTCCTCTTTGTTTAAGGCTGAGTTTTTCGTGTGACGATGGAGAGTGAATCTTGTTCTCCATTGACCGGCTGAACGACAAGCTTCTCTTGGATCGTTTTAGGGATGTAAGATCAGTCCACTTGGACATAGCAAGTTTTGGAGTTATCTTTTGAAGAAGAAAACTTCTTTCTTTCTCTTTCTCTCTTTCTTCGCTTGAATACTAAAACATTCTCTCTTTCACCCAAAAAGGTCACCCCCTTTCAATAGCTTCCATGGCTATTTATAGAGGTATTCAGAGGTAGAATTGTCTCCTAGAATCTCTACATAATGGGGATTAACTCTCCACTTTACGTGGATGTTAATTGACCCAGTAATTGGGCAATTATAACAAAAATGCGACTCTCGCGGGTTCTTGTTTAGTTGTTAAAACACGGGGCTGGTTGAGCTTCACGTTTGAGTTGGAACGCAAGCTTCGTTAGCTCGCGCTTAAGTTGAGATGCGGACTTGGTTGAGCTTCTGCGTTTGAGTTGGAATGCGGGTTTCGTAGCCTCGCGCTTAAGTTGAGACGCGGGCTTAGTTGAGCTGAGCTCCGCGTTTGAGTTGGAACGCTGGGCAGACTCAGGCCCGTGTTTGCCATTAGACATGAGGTTCGCGTTTGAGCTAAAAATGCGACTTTCGATTTGAATAAGGTCCACGTCTGAGAACTTATCTTCAGTTATTTTTAGACAGCCTACAGAACCCCCTCCAAAGTTTTCGAAGCTCCGCGGTTGACTAAGATGGATTTAAGAATACTTTGGACTTCATGTTGATTTGGACTCCCATGATTGAACTGGTAATCTTTTAAGATGTCATGAGCTTGATCTTATCTGGATTCTGGTCTTCGTGAATATACTATTGAACTGCTTGAAGCCTCCAAGATAAATCTTAGTGAGTGTCTAGGTACACAGTTTAGAACTTATCTAAGCTCTTATTTGCTTGTCAGTGTACTATTGAACCGGTAGAGTTGTCGATTGCTTTTATCAATTTACTATTGAACTTATTACAGAAACGAGGACAGACTCTGATATTGGCAAGAAAATATGCGACCCTTGTTGATGAAGATGCAAGTCTCATCTATTAAAGACACGATTCTTGTCTTATTTTTGAAATGCGGGGATCGCGTTGGATGTTTCTGAATGTGAGCTTCGCGTTGAGCTTGTTTGAAACGCGACTCTCATGAAACGCGAGGGTTGCGTTGGAAGCTTCCGGATGCGAGCTTCATTTTCTTCAAACACGAAGGTCGCGTTGGACCATTCTGTCATTGGAAATGCGGGTCTCCTCAGTACCACGCATCAGTTCAATTTGAGCTCGAGATATGCACCACGTATCTCGGCCATTGGGAGGTCTATAAAAGATCCGGGTCTTTCGACAGTCAATTCACTATATTGTTTATCTTTCTCAATTAGACCCGCGTCAAAAGCTCTTGAGCTTTCTTAAGAACCTATAAAGCTTCAATCTTTTTTCCAATCTTATTTGAAAGATTTAACTGCGTATGTGGCTCCAAAAGCGAAGGTTATCGCTTCCTCCTCCAACATCGCCACTGTTGAGACCCAAATGGGTAATGCTCTTTAAGAAGCCCCCATTTCAGATAAAGAAAGTTCATAAATGGCTTTTGCCCTTATGAACATGAAGAGGCTTTATCCCTTTAACTTCTGCAAGAAGTTTTGAACAGTCGATGTAGATCTCGCAGCTCCGCGTTTGATTCATGGACGCGACTCTCGTGTTGATGAGCAAAATGCGGGTCTGGTGAT
This sequence comes from Agave tequilana, assembly GCA_038442645.1. Classification (NCBI taxonomy): domain Eukaryota; kingdom Viridiplantae; phylum Streptophyta; class Magnoliopsida; order Asparagales; family Asparagaceae; genus Agave; species Agave tequilana. Next base: position 140,888 of record JAVJIF010002946.1, read on the forward strand.
TCTTGCGCTTCTTTATCTTGTCAACGCGACTCTCGCATCTGTGAATTAAACATGAGTCTGGCGAGTTCCTCGTTTTGAGACTTCTAGACGTGAGTCTAATTTTTGAGACTCGCGTTTAAGTCTCAAGACTTAGAAAAATTTCTAAGTTCATAAGTGTGAACTTCAGACATGGGCTTCATGTGAGCTTCACTTTCATCTCTTTGAATGTGGATCTCATGTGATTAGCCCCGCGTTTAAGTTTCAACACTTTAATATTTCTTACTGCTTTTTTCTAACTCCCTGATTTCTTCTTTTTGCAGTGAGGTATTCGTTGAATCTCTTGACCAAGAGGAACCACTTTGGTCACATTAGCGGTGCTGACCCTAATTTTCTCTTCAGCCCGCGGAAGACTGTCCCCGCTTTCACTGGAACGAACGAGGAGCGACAAGCCCGTTTAATAAAGGGAACTGCCTCAACTTTGCGAGAGTTCCTCTCAGACTGGAGGTTTGAGTCTGTGAACCATTCTCTACTCAGGAAATCGGTATTCCTCTTCGGAGATGCCATCGAAAAATAAGGAGGTTTTATTTGATGGGAACTATAAGTGACTTCATCAAATCAGAGAGCGTCTCTTCTTCCTTCCCAACATGGAATGGATGTTTCTATTATCATACTTGCAGTTCATATCTCTTCACTAGTACATGGACTGGGACTTGGTCAAGGTTCAATTGGGTATTACGATTGGGAGGATCTCCAATCGTGACGCTTTCCCTGTCAGCCATAGTAGGAAAATTCTTGAACTACTCTCAGGCTCAATGAAGCAGGAGTTTCCAATAAGCGAAACTCCTAAGCAAACTGCGATCTTCATCAGCTGATTCATGAAAGTGAAGGGTGAATTCCCCCAGTCTGACTTTCAGACACCAGGATAGGTGTACTCGAGAACAACCTCTAAGTGGACGAAGATGGTCTGCTTCGTTCTCAAGGATTTGGAAGAATCACTGCTCCAGTGCAGGTTATATCACGCTGTCAGAGCCGTGTATTACGGAATCACTCCAAGTCATTATAACTTTTTTACAATGCTTGAGAAATATAATTCGGACACTTGCACATTTTTTACTTCGGTGGGAGAAATGGGATTCGCTTTGCATGAGATGTTCGAAGTCTCAGGGTTGTTCATGGAGGATTTATCATATGAGGAGTACATTCCTGGTACTGAAGAAATGCAGCTATTGAATAAAGATACTCTTCAAGTTTATGAGACCTACTGGGAGGTCTTGTGTCATGCTCATATTTGCGCTCAAGCGACCGGGTGGAAGTCTAGAGCAGTTAAGCAGATGTTATGGGCTAACTCCTCCTTCCAGGGTTTGGGAGAAAAATCAGGCTTAGTATCCTAATTGGTGGCCAACACCGATGCTGAGATCACAAAGAGGATTTCTGAATTAGTAATCTCATATACAATGGAGTCAAACGAAGACACCTTCAAGCTTGACACTATTTTTGATAGTATCCACCACCAGGCAAAAAGTCCCATCTCAGGCAGAGCCTTACTAGCGGGGTTCCTGATGTTATGGTTAAAGCAATGTGCTGTGCCAACACTACCTTATGAGGTCATCGTCATCGATGTAGTTTACCTGGACATTCTTCTTGCTCATGGTCGGTCTCTCGGCTTGCTCCCTGCTATGGTATGTTGTCTTCAAAGTGGGCTTCGAGCAATGTTCAAAGTTTTTGCAATGTAGTGGTTGAAGAAGACAAAGATGGCAACATTGTCGTCAGCCCGGATGGTGAACCCAAGGTGGAGACACCAAATCCTCATGTAAAGTTGCCTTACACGTACTTCATGGCATGGTACGTCATGCACTGTCCGTCTCTGATGTCAGCAGTGCAGTCGTCTGAGGATTCCACGCCATTTGTCCAGCGACTGGAGCGCTCGACTTGGAGTGGTTGGTATATACTGATGATCTAACAAATTCTTTAAAGCAACATGAACTACCAGTTGGTGACGTGATTCCCAGACTTCCTAGGAGCCTCATACCGGGAACGATTTTTTGACCGTCCTGCTGTTGATGGATTCACCACCCTTTCTGCTGGGATTTTCTGGTGGTTGATCAATATTTGCCCAGGATACTTGGTCTTCTGGCAAGGAATCATTTGCACAAGCGAACCCTATTTGCCAAACCGATTAGCTCGCCAATTTTGGTATGATCAGCTATATGTACCCGAACTTAGGCCTTTATTTCAGCGGCAATTTGTACGAAGGAGCAAGGGCCTGGTACTTCAATGTGGTTGGAGGAACAGAAGAAAGATTCAACCTACCACAAAAGACACCAAACTCTTACGCCAGCCTTGAATTATGTAAATGGTATGTGATAGCAGACTCAGTCCTGGGGGGGTATAACATAAATACACTTGCATTAGGCGGATCAAGACTATATTTCAAGCCAAGAAGGGCTCCAAGAATACCCGTTTAAAGGGAATGGAAAAATTCCTTCAGGTTGAGCTCGAGCTTGATCGGACGGAAGCTACTGGACATTGAGAGAAGCCTGCTGAAGATCCCATCAAAGACATTCGTGAGAAGAAGCTGTGAAGCGTACTCATCTCAGTCTACTAAGGCTTTTGTCAGAAGAAGTCACAACGAGAGCCTGTGGCTGAAGCTCTTTCCAAGGAAACTTCTACGTCAGGAGTAGATCCTGAGCCTATCCATGCTGGCTCGAAAGAAGATGAAGACTCTGAGATTCCACTACGTCCAAGAAGCCATCAGAACAAAGGTCTTGTGGTGGTTATGGTTGAGGAATTGTCATAGAAAGTACAGAAAGGCAAGCAACTGGAGATAAATTAGTGTCGGTCGCAGTGCATTCCAAGATTGCTCCCTCAGGCTCTCTTCAGAGTCAGAGAAAAAGTGTTGATCCTAAAGATACTAAGTCAGGTTCCCCGGTTGAGATGATGTCTTCAGCGGGGGTCCTAGAGCAAAGTCCAACCACTAGACTTGTTGGGGCTAGACTCCCTGCTGTTAGGGTTTCACCTACCCTAGTATCGTCTCCATCATCAAGTGAGAACTTGATTACTCAAGAGATGATATTGACTGGGATAATATGCATTCTACTCCTGACACCAACAAGCTTTCACATTTGACTAAAGAGGAGATGCAAGTGGCTGTCTCGAAGAAGGAATTGCCCCTTGAAGGGACTGCTACCACTGAGAGTATTCTTTCTACTTTGTTCTTTATTTTCTCTTGTCGACCTTGTAGACATTGTCTTAACATCTACTTGGATGACGTTTTGCAGATGCTGCTGCAACTAGGAGGGCAAAACCTCCTCACATATTGCTGAAATAATAGACGCTAACCTAGTCGGAGGGTTCAGAGGTTTCGAGGATCAATGTTGAGGCGATTCTTGTGAACCTAGCAGCTATGGCTGGGGAATCCTATCAGTTGGGAGACTTACCAAGGGATTTGCAGGAGGGTTTATCATCTCCAATTCCTCGACTTAGTAAGATACAAGAACTTTTGATACTTCTATTCTTGTCCTCAGAGTGATCACTAATACGGTCATAGTAACTGCAGGTGATGTTGCACCGGCTCAAGCAGAAGAGCCTGTCATAGATGAAATCACCTAGAGGGGGGTGAATAGGTGACTAGCTAATCTAATGGTCAATTAATACGGAATTAAAACTATTTAAGCAAACTAAAACTATTATGCACAACATAACAAGTATAACACAAGAGTGTAGCCAATTTCCCGTGAAGGGCTCTGGACTAACTCCTCAAGATTCCTCAAGATAAGAGTTGAGGTGCCGCTTTGGCTCTCTTGGTTGAATACAAGTGTGAGCAAACAATCCCCAAGCATATAACAATTAAGCACACAATATATCAAGCATGTAAAGATAAAGACAATATTAGTATGCAAGATATAAAGACAAGTAAGAGATAGAGAGAGCAATCGCAAACACGGGAGAATTATTTCGAGGTTCGAGCACACTTGCTCTACGTCCCCGCCTTCAACACTATGAAGGATTTCCACTATAATAGATCCCACCGGATCACTCGATACCGCAACACCTACAAGCGAGTTCACACTAGAACTCTTTTGGACTCTCTAGTCCCTCTCTTGTTCCCGCAAGAACAACACACCGCAAGCACGCAAACTTGTCGAGGCCGCACCTCTACAATGAGCTCTCAATAGAACTCGAAACACCGCGAACCCGCAAGTCCGCCTCCTCAAAACAAAAGATGATTACTTTGGTGATCATAACACTTTGATTACCTAAAATCCTCTCACAACAAAGATCCCTATAGGATAGGTATAGCAATTGATAGCTCAAGTTTTTGTGAGAAAATAAGGATTGAAGTTGAGGTGGAAACACAAGAAACTCACTTTTGAAAACTCTTGATAAACTCTCCTTTTGAATGGAAGTATTTGGCTCTAAAACAAGTGGAGAAAACCTCTTAATAGAGTAGGAAAAACTAGCTTTAAAACTCTCTAAAAATCTTTTCTAAAACAGCCTAAGAAAGCCCCCTTTTATAGGCTAACCAAAAACTAGCCGTTGGGCCAAATCAGCAGCCTCGACGGCTGTCGGTCGACCGCTCCGGTCCACCGACCAACGGTCAGATTTCTGACCGTTGGGCCAGCGGTCGACCGGCCGGTCGACCGTGGCCTGGATATAGAGAGCAGAGCTCTCTGCCGGTCGACCGCCCAGTCGACCGTGGCCATTTCCAGAGAGCAGAGCTCTCTGGATGGTCGACCGGCCCTCTAGCCAAACAAGGCGTGCACACTTGTGCATGTTGATCGACCGACACAATCGACCGACTCCTGGCTCGGTCGACCGTGCGATCGACCGGCAGAATCCAAAACAATCTTTTTTTTAGGGATTAAAAACTTGGTATTTGTCCTTCAATAAAATCCCATAAAATCTATAAAAAATCTACAAAAATAAGTTCAGTAAAATACTTTGATATACAAACATATTTGAGTAAAATCAAACCATGTTACAAACATTTTGAACTATTTTTGTAACTTAGAAATTTTGCCATAAAACAAAAATCGTATTTTTCCAAATTGATTTTTTCAAAACTTCTCCAAATACAAAAACAAGATATTTTAAATACTTTTAAAGCTTAGTGTGTATGGATATGATCCACTACACATATATGAAGAAATATCTATGTTTTTGACATTAAGATCTAAAATAGTTTTGGTTAAACATATGTATATAAGAAACTCCAAAAACCAAAATGATATTTTTTCAAAATGAAAACTCTTTTATGAAAACACAACCAAATCTTGTGTGTGAGTATATATGGTATACTTGAGAAATCCACTAACTATTCTATCCTTTACATTTTATCTAAAAATAAAATCTTAACAAAACAAACCTAGACTCAAGTCTTCTCTTGAAGGGCTTCACTTGTAATCTTCTTCTCCTTCTTGACTTGGTCCAAACTTGATCCAAAGAGCTAGACTCCTCTTGAGTACTTGATGTGGTCTTGATGCATAAGCTCTTGAATCAACACGTGCTAGCTCCAAAAATTAACTTGAAATCCTTTGTTGAAGCTAACCACTTATTAAGATCTTGATCACAAATCTGAGACTAATTAAACACAAGATCATTAGTACTATAACTACATAAGTTAATCATCATCAAAACTATAGTGATGGGCCTTTGGGCCAACAATCTCCCCCTTTTTGATGATCACAAAACTCATGGAGTTATATATGCATGGATTAAAGTAAAGCTTCAAAGAAGCTCCCCCTTAACTCATGCATAGCAATAAACAAATATATATAGCAATAAAGTACATGAAACTAAACAAACATATATGCATCAATAAGGTGAGAGACAAATGCATAAATCTAAAACTCCATTTTCCAAAAACTTTCTCTCCCTTTTTGTTGAAACATTAAAAAAACATTCTTCCCATTTTATGAAAACATAAGATGCATAAACTCAATATATGCAAAAACACAAATATGCATATATAAACTCAAAATCTTTCTCTCCCTTTTTGTCAATCATCAACAAAGGGGTAAGATAAAATAAATCAATAATAAAGATGTATATGTGATATACATTCATGAGGAGGAAGACGCTAAGTTAACTTCCCTATATATATGCATTACATGAAGAAGGGATGACAAGCCCTAACTCACATAACGCATAATATGCAATGCATAAGAGGAGATGTGAAGCCCCCCTACACACGTGTATCACATAAAATAGAGTTGTCAAGCTCCTCAATATAAGATACACTCAACATGAATTTATATGTAGAAGAGATGTTAAGCTCTCCTTGCATATAGGCAAGACATATCAAAACATTCTTAAGTTACTTTAAAACAAATTTTGAAATCTTCTTAAATCAAAATGTTATCAAAACGTTTTTAATACAAATTTTGCTTAAACAAATTTTGAGTTATCTTAGTAGATAAACAAAATTTTAAGATACCAATTGTAACTAAACAATATAAATTTTGAATTTTACTTAAATCAACAAATCAATTTGAGATATCACATAGATTTTTGATACCATAAGAAAATAGGAAATTTGTGATACTAGTTGAAATTGAAATACTTGTACATTTTGATACCAATGAAAGAAAATATTTTATATTTTGATATCAATTGAAATATATGGTAATTTTGATATCAAATAGGTGATACTAATTGAAATTTAAACCAAATTGGAAATAGAAACATATTGATACCAATTGAAGTCTATTGTAAACTTTTGATATCAATAAAAAATACCAATTTAAAATAATTCATAAGCTTATTAAAATATCAATTGAGATACAAATTGAAAATCAAGATTTAAATCAAGCTTAGCATAAACAAACTTTGTGCTTTAAACATGTAAATAAATTGTAAATCAAGCACAAGCAAATCATATATATGTATGAGAATGATAATACCAATAGAAATTGATATAATTTGAAATTGAAAGAATACATATATAGAAACAAATTATAAGTATACAAAATATATCAATTGTGATACCAATTGAAACTATGATGTGAAATTAGTGTATAACTCATAAAAATTCACCCTTTTCATGCACATGATAAAAGATATTTAGTTTGAGCATACAAGGCATGGTCGCCCATCATCCGCCCTTTAAGGGGTTGGTAGGGGTTTTCAAAACACAAGTTTGAGAATATTTTTATTGTGAAAAATACTACCAAATGAAGAATAAATAACTAGTTAAAGTAATTCTTAAAAAACTAGTTAAAGATCTTTCAAATATGAAATCAAATCATATGTATATCATGAAACATACTAAATACATAGGAGTTGACACTCGAAATCTATGAAGCACAAAAGTTCTCTGAAAATAATGTCATGAGTAAACAAATGGAGTGTGAGTGCACAAGTAATATGTGAATAGCATTTTCCATGAAAATAGTCAATAAAGCTCAAAACAAAACATGAATATCATTTTATCAAATAAAAATCATGAAAATTCATTTTTCATCTAAAAACTAACTTCTAGGTATATGTATGTTTTTTTATCCAAAGCAAACAATATGCATACATATCCCAAACATAAAAAGAGTCTATAATAGTATTCGCATGAAGGCAAGAGACTCACGGGGTATACATGTATATTTATTAGATTTGAATAAAAATTACATATACATGAAGTAAAACATGAATATAGGCAAAACAAGTGTAAATGAGAGAATCATCAAAACTAGGCTATACATGTGCATATAGCGAGTACAAATGAGTAATGAAGTGCAAATATATATAAATCAAATGTAGCTTACTACTTGTACACATATAGACACAAGTTTTGATAAAAACTACATCTAAACAAGTTATATACCACATGAAGCACAAAATAAATAAAACATGAACATGCTAAAAATATCATATATGTAAAAGCATGTAAATAAATTAGGAGTTTCAGAGAGTTACCAACACATGCTCTAACTCTCCAAAACATGGTGATCGTCCCACCAAACCTCCTTGATAGCGGTGCATCAAATGTATGTCCATCTAGTCCATGTGCAACCCCATCAAGGCACCAAATCTCTCACGTCATGTGAGAGCCCGCACCTACATCAAATACAAAAGGTGGAGACTTTGGTACTCATTTTCTTTTGAGTCCACGAGGGTTAGCATGATTTGGAACCCAAATATTCTTATTAGCAAAATTTAAAGAATTTATTCTATCATAACAAAATCTTGCTAAATGGCCTTTGCGGCCGCAATGTGTACACTTGTACACTCTATCATGCATATGTGTATGAGTGTGATCATGACGTGCAAAGTGTGCATATGCATGTTGTGAGTGATGTGCATGAGCATGTGGAGCTTGTTTCCTTTGAAACAAGGTTTCCAATTTAAAATGGTTAAATGCACATTTGCTCAAAGTTGAGCTCAAACAATCTATTTTATTTTTCAAAAATTTAACTTCATTTTTATCAATGGTTGTGGCAGGAAAAGCATGATCAACAATCCTTTTCTTTTTAGAAACATTTTCTTTCTCTTTTGAAACAACTTTTCTTTTCAAAGAGTTGTTTTCATTCAAAGCAATTTACTTTTCTTTTTTCACCAAACTAATCTTATTTTTCAAAGCATCGTTTCCTTCACAAAGATCATTTAGTTTAGAAAGCAAGGAAATATTTTCATTTTTCAAACATTCATTTTCTTTTGAAATGCATTCTAATTTAATTTGAAAAGAATCTTTTTCTTTTAACATGCAATCAAATTTATTTTTCATTTTCTTGTTATCCTTTTTAAGCAATTCATATTTTTCTAGGAGTTGTTGACAAAATGATTCAAGTTCATTATAGGACATATCAACATCCTCTTCAGAGTTTACCTTAAGGGGGTTATCCCCTTGTACCATGTAGCATACGTTGGAAGCTTCACTTCCAACATCCGAGTCGCTCCCCGCATAGTATTGCTCTTGTTCGCCAAGGGAGAGTATGGTGTTCCATACTATAAAAGCTGAATCAAAGTTAGCAAATCTACATAAATAATCATCATTTAGAGTTGACTTTAAAGCATGAATGGCTTTAGAGTTAGCCTCAATATACTTACTATTACTAACATATGAATCCTTAGTGGTAGCAAGATAAACATGAATGCCTAAGCCTTTGAGGAACATAGACATCTTAACTTTCCAAGTTTGGATGTTAAGAATGTCAAAAGTGGGAGGTGACATGACTCCATGTGTGTGTAAATAAATATTGTGATTAGCTATAAAATGAGGATCTTTAACTCAAGGTTGTTAGACCCAAATCAAGAGCACTTGGCTCTGATACCAATTGAAATCACCTAGAGGGGGGGTAAATAGGTGACTAGCTAATCTAATGGTCAATTAATGCGGAATTAAAATTATTTAAGCAAACTAAACCTATTATGCACAACATACCAAGTATAACACAAGAGTGTAGCCGAATTCCCCGTGAAGGGCTCTGGACTAACTCCTCAAGATTCCTCTAGATAAGAGTTGAGGTGCCGCTTTGGCTCTCTTGGTTGAATACAAGTGTGAGCAAACAATCCCCAAGCATATAACAATTAAGCACACAATATATCAAGCATGTAAAGATAAAGACAATATTAGTATGCAAGATATAAAGACAAGTAAGAGATAAAGAGAGAGCAATCGCAAACACGGGAGAATTGTTTCGAGGTTCGAGCACACTTGCTCTACGTCCCCGCCTTCAACACTATGAAGGATTTTCACTATAATAGATCCCACCGGATCACTCGGTGCCGCAATAACTACAAGCGAGTTCACACTAGAACTCTTTTGGACTCTCTAGTCCCTCTCTTGTTCTCGCAAAAACAACACACCGCATGTAACACCCGGATTGGTAAACTCTGGGTTAAAGTATTATTATTGGGTTAATAATATTTTTTCTAGAATTATGCATGGATGTATACACTGCATGAAATACTCGTATAAATACCGGGTATTGGTATTTAATGTTAATTATGGTTTGTATTAATAAGTTGGGAAAATGAAGAAAGAAAAAGAAAAGAAAAAAATGAAAAAATAAAAATAAGGATTTATTTATTGTAGTATGGGAGGTATGGGGGAGTAGGTGGGAGTACGTGGGAGTAGTTGGGGGGAGATAAAATCTCCCCTGTTCACTCTCTCTCTCTCTCTCATTCTCTCTCCCTCACTCTCATTCCCTCTCTCTCTGTGGGTGTTGGCCGGAGGCCAAGCACCGGCGGCCGGCAGTGGGGGGAACACAAGCCCCACCCCCTCTCTTTTTCTTCTCCTCTCTCTTTCTATCTCTCGGGAGGACCGGAGCCGGCGTTAAAGCACTGCCGGAGCGGCGCCGGCGCCAGAGAGGTGGCCGCGCCACCGCGCGGCTGGGCGGCGGTGGCCGCGTCAGCAGCATCAGCCGCGAGCAGCAGGAACAGCGACTGCTGCTGCGTGCGTGGGTAAGAAAACCCATAAAGGGTTTCGGGTTCGGGTTTTAAAATAAACCCGACCAGTTATGTACCCAACCCATTCATTAAATAAGGTAAATTTCATTTTAACCCCTGTGAGATAAATAAATTATTTTGGGCCCCAGAAAAATTACAAACAGCCCCTTAATATTTTTAGTTATTACGTATCTAACCTTTTATATTGGTTTTGGTTTTTGAACGATATCTTGGCCATCTGAAATCAGATTCGGACGATTCTTGAGCCGTTGTGATCGTGAAAAAGAGAGCTACACATCTGGTATATCAGTATACGGTATTGGGTGTTCAAAATTTATCGGTATACCTGGTGAGTGAAGTCCTAACTCAAGTCTGATTTTCCCCAATTTAGAAATAATTGTTATTGAAAAATTATTGATAATATTGATTCATTGGAACTAAGATATTACATCATTAAATAGTTGATTGTAGCAGTTATTATAAAAGTAAATTGGTGTTATGGAACTGAAATCCAATCGGATATCCCGAATAATGAATTTCGAGCGTGTTATATATATATATATATATATATATATATATATATATATATATATATATATATATATATATATATATATATATATATATATATATATATATATATATATGCGTGGACATAATATGGGTATGATATCAAGTTGTGTCTTGCCATTTGTAACTCGTATAGACATGACCATTAACCGCCCGTAAGTGTATTAATATGGATGAATATAGACAAATACAATCTACCTGTCTGTGATGAATATTGAAGTTACTTAACCTGAAAATCATTAAGTGGGTAAAGTCTCCCTCCGATTTTATTTAATACTATGATTGCATGTGTATTGAATATTAAAATAATAATGATGATAGTTAAGTGGAGATTAATATTATATGCAAGTGATGTCCAATCTGTTATGAAAGTGATAGTTATAGATAATAATAATCGGATGGTAGTTGGTTAACACCGGTATACCCGGTGAGTAGATTAAACAGTGACAACGTGAAATCGATTACAGATCATGAATATTTATTCATTAATAAGTGATAATTAGAAATCGGTTAAGATAAAAGATCACTTGAGACCCATCAATCATGATTGGATAATTATAGAATCAGTTATGTTGATACTGGTATAAGCAGAATCCGAAGTTGATATTAGAATTGAACTAAGCTAATAAAATTGGAAATTATCTTCGAGTAACTCGATGTAATCGTGATATAGAAAACTCTGTCAATTGGGATATATGTAATTGATGCAGTATGATAGACATAGTGTATTGATTAAACTAATGAAGGTTTTATTAAAATTGATAACTCGGATGGGATCGGGACATTTCGATCAATTAGCAATTATGAATGTGAACCGATAATGATAGAACTGATCAAAGTAATTGAAAATGAACTGAATTAGAGCAACTGAATTCCTAACACTACCGGACATGCTTGATAAATAAATTGAACATCAAAAGCTTATTATTAAGCCAAGTACACGGAATACTCAAATATTATGTAGTATGTTGAGTATTGATCTTGCGAATACTGTTTTTGTATTTGTTGTGTTTCATGATATATATATATGCTCATAACGTGATTTTGTGTATCAACTAGCACACTTGAGGCATCAAAGGTCAGCTGATGGCCTACATATTATATATATCGATTAAGTTGTTAATCGGTAGCAACTGAAAGCAATTTAAGGGATAAATAACTAAGATTCATCGAACCTGATGAGCAGTGGAAAAATAAAACCTTTGAACCAGAACTCATAAGTAGATATTGTACTTTTAGCGAATATTGTTTATTAATGAAAAACTACTCAATAAGATCAAGTCTGATGATTATCAGATATTGGGTGACATATGATGGTGTATAAGTATCAAGTGAGTAATTAAATTGATCAAAATCAGTTAGAGTCAGTATTGAGTAAATCTGACAACTTACATTAAGTATATCAATTATGATGGATAATTCGATATCAACAAAATGAATACCGATAGTATTGAACTAGTATTTTGGGATGCCTACTCTATACACCGGAGACTTTCAGGTATTCTTATAATTGATTTAGCAGAACATCGGAATCCTTATTAAGCTTGAAAGTCACATCTTTATAGTGACACCGATTATATCTAACCGGTAAGAGTTAGATAATTATCTTAATAATTGAAAGTTAGTAATATAGACAAAATATTGAGCGTCGTGTCAATGAGATTAGTAACCCAGTATTGATAAGTAATATATGTATGTGTACGCATGTATATATGTGTGTGGTTTGATTCATATGCGAATGCAGATGATGATTTGGCTAGTAAATGACTGTGTGATTTGGAACTCGAAGATAGAAGTAAGCAACAACAAAACAGGCTGTATAGAAGTTAGTAGCGTTAACACCAGTATTGGTGGAACTTGAGATAAATTTGGGTTGTACCAAATAAAAGTACTAAAACCAGTCATTACTTGAAATGAAGGATAATTATAATATCAAAAGTGTAATAATTCATTCATATCAGAATTATCGTGTAACTATCACTTGTATCAGAAGTGATGAGAAAATTATGAATTTAATCAAATTGTAACCAATAGGCACTCTGTCTGAGGGTAAAAGAGACAAATGATGATTAATCCCAGATATTAACTAAATGATAAAAGGTGAATAAGTATTATGATTAGGAAAAGTAAATACTGGTACTATGAATCAGAACTTGACCGGTACGATATTGGAATCATTAAGTTGAACGTATTATGTGTGTATTTGGTACCTCTTAAATATGATAAGAATTCCTCGAAACTAACGAATTAAGAAATAAAGTGGGGAATTGCTAAGTGATAAATGGATGAGAAAATGAACAATAATGCTTGTGCATGGTTTATATGTTTATGTATACATTATGAACAATCATGTGGTGTTATGTTGTTGTATTTCTCATGAATGCTTACATAGGTGCATGATCGACACGTTATTGTGTATGCATAGTAGTCTAACACATGTCTCTTAAAAAGAAATAGTTTTATGAATGAACATCATACTTGACTTCATGCATATATTTGGCTACACGTATATTGAAATGATATAACATGTTGATTATCTTAAAAAGGCTTGCATGTTGTTAGTTTAATAATTGGTTACTTATACATGTTAATGTCTTTCTTAATATTGGCATCATGTAAAGTAGGAATCATGTGAATCCTTTATATTGACATTGTCTTATGAATCCTTGCATGTGGTTATTACATGAAGGATATGATTATTGCATGTTTAGAGGAAGGGACCGGGTTGAACCGGAGGTGATCGAAGGGGAGAATGATAAGTGGTATAACGTATCAGAGGAAGAGATCGGGTTGAACCGGAGGTGATCGAAGGGGAGAATAATACGTGGTATAACGTATCGGAGAAAGGGACCGGGTTGAACCGGAGGTGATCGAAGGGGAGATTATATTTTATGTTGATGCTATCCGGTATATGGATATGATTGTTTATAATATCTGATATATGGATATGATTGTTTATGATATTCGGTATATGGATATGATTGTTTATGATATCCGAATTATGGATGTTAATAGGTATGGTACCTAGTATATGCATATGATTGTTTATGATATCCGGTATATGGATATAATTGTTTATGATATCCGAATTATAGTTGATAATAGGTATGGTACCTAGTATATACATATGATTGTTTATGATATTCGGTATATGGATATAATTGTTTATGATATCCGAATTAAGGATGTTATTATGTATGGCATCTAGTGTATGCATATAATTATCTATGACATTGGGTAAATAGATTGTTGTGACATCCAGTATATGGATGTGAGTTTCTTTTATTTCTTTATGTATGAACACATAGTTATAATTGGATACTATCATGAGTAGTGTATGATGTCATATGTATATTGAGGTAAGTGAAATATTGAACTGTAACTAATATAGTGAGTAAGATTAGGCTCTCCCAGAGTTATGTTGTGACCATGGTTATATATGAAATACGAATATGTTACAAATTGGAAACCAGAGAGGTGATTATAAGAGACTAACGAGTAGGTCAAGTATTATAAAATCATTGAGATTGTATGTTAATGAAATATTGGTCACGTGTGCCCAGAAGAATACATATAGGAAGTAACAGATAATAGAAAGAGTCTATGATTCATAAGCTGCAGTATCAAACACAAGTAGAAAGTATTGAAACTGATTTTTGACATTACTCAACTGCATAATACTTAAAGTACAATGGTAGTATAATACAAACTCTATTTTGAATGACTTCACTCACTGAGCTGTTGAGCTCACCCCATCACAGATTGATATTTTCAGGTCACGGTAAGGCGAAGGTCCGACTTAGAGCTGCAAGGATGTTCTCCTGAGATGACGTATGTACTTATTGTAGAATGTGATTCTTTTTGTAAACTCTGATATTATTAGTCACTGTGAGTTAGAATATAATATCCCGGAAGCACTCTTATGCATATGTTTATATGATGGACCTTAGGATAAACCATATGATGAAAATGAGATTTATAAGTAGGCTGATGTTAGCCGAAATCTAATTATAGTATTGAGATGGAGTCTATATTTCAGAGGAGATGCTGCCAGAATTTTTTTAGTATATTCTGATTAACGAGCAATAAGGTTGATGATTATGAATTTTGAGGTAATTAAACCTGGGGCCGTTACAGTTTGTATCATAGCTTAGGCTTAGAAACTTGAAATAGAACTCAGGTGTAGGTCTAAGACAATATTAGCCTAGAGATTGATTTAAGTCGTTGGTTCAGAAATAACATTAATTGTCATAATGAATGTTTGTAAGTGTGCAGTTTGTATGAATGAATGTGTGCCATGATGTAAGAAGTTCATAGGTGTAATGGGTTCTTATGCGTATGATTAATCTCAAAATGCATGATATTTAACTTTTTCTTATATTTGAATGAAAGTATACCCGCATATACTTTGATTCGGATGAGTTCTATTAGGGGTGCGGGCCCTTAGTATGAACTACTGGTGGTATAGGACACTGGGATAAAGAAATGACAAAAATATCAGGCAAGATAAGATTTAATCAGAACAGAAGAACCATATTGAGTATATGTAATGGACGTATCATCAAGTATGGTACGTGTATGTGCTGATACGATGTGTGATGATATATAATACGATTACTACCAAGTGTGATGTGTGTATGTGATACCATATGATGTGTATATCACCAAGTATGATGGTGAATGTAATGATATAAAGTATGTGTAAGATATATTCTGTATGAAAGTGATAATATTGGACATATATTGCATGTTGTGAACACATAAGGAAATGCATGATCGGAAGAAAATAAAATTTCTCTATTAGAAGAAAGATTTCATGAGATAAGAAGAAATTGAAAGTATTACTCTTACCTATTATCAGATATGCCAAGTTTCGAGGACGAAAATTTTTCTAAGGGGGGTAGAGCTGTAACACCCGGATTGGTAAACTCTAGGTTAAAGTAATATTATTGAGTTAATAATATTTTTCTAGAATTATGCATGGATGTATACACTGCATGAAATACTCATATAAATACCGGGTATTGGTATTTAATGTTAATTATGGTTTGTATTAATAAGTTGGGAAAATGAAGAAAGAAAAAGAAAATAAAAAAAATGAAAATATAAAAATAAAAATAAGGATTTATTTATTGGAGTATGGGAGGTATGGGGGAGTAGGTGGGAGTAGGTAGGAGTAGTTGGGGGGGAGATAAAATCTCCCCTGTTCACTCTCTCTCTCACTCACTCTCATTCTCTCTCCCTCACTTTCATTCCCTCTCTCTCTCTCTGGGTGTTGGCCGGAGGCCAGGCACCGGCGGCCGGCAGGAGCGGCACCGGCAGTGGGGGAAACACCAGCCCCACCCCCTCTCTTCTTCTTCTCCTCTCTCTCTCTCTCTCTCGGGATGACCAGAGCGGCGCCGGAGCACCGCTGGAGCGGCGCCGGCGCCGGGGAGATGGCCGCGCCACCGCGCGGCTGGGCGGCGGTGGCCGCGTCAGCCGCGAGCAGCAGCCGCGAGCAACAGCGACTGCTGCTGCGTGCGTGGGTAAGAAAACCCATAATGGGTTTCGGGTTCGGGTTTTAAAATAAACCCGACCCGTTATGTACCCAACCCATTCATTAAATAAGGTAAATTTCATTTTAGCTCCTGTGAGATAAATAAATTATTTTGGGCCCCTAAAAATTACAAACAGTCCCCTAAATTTTTCAGTTATTACGTATCTAACCTTTTATATTGGTTTTGGTTTTTGAACGATATCTTGTCCATCTGAAGTCAGATTCGGACGATTCTTGAGCCATTGTGATCGTGGAAACGAGAGCTACACATCTGGTATATTAGTATACGGTATTGGGTGTTTAAAATTTATCGGTATACCTGGTGAGTGGAAGTCCTAACTCAAGTCTGATTTTCCCCAATTTAGAAATAATTGTTATTGAAAAATTATTGATAATATTGATTCATTGGAACTAAGAGATTACATCATTAAATAGATGTTTGTAGCAGTTATTATAAAAGTGAATTGGTGTTATGGAACTGAAATCCAATCGGATATCCCGAATAATGAATTTCGGGCGTGTTATATATATATATATATATATATATATATATATATATATATATATATATATATATATATATATATATATATATATATATATATATATATATATATATATATGCGTGGACATAATATGGGTATGATATCAAGTTGTGTCTTGCCATTTGTAACTCGTATAGACATGACCATTAACCGCCCGTAAGTGTATTAATATGAATGAATATAAATAAATACCATCTACCTGTCTGTGATGAATATTGATGTTACTTAACCTGAAAATCGTTAAGTGGGTAAAGTCTCCCTCTGATTTTATTTAACACTATGATTGCATGTGTATTGAATATTAAAATAATAATGATGATAGTTAAGTAGAGATTAATATTATATGCAAGTGATGTCCAATCTGTTATGAAAGTGATAGTTATGGATAATAATAATCGGATGGTAGTTGGTTAACACCGGTATACCCGGTGAGTAGATTAAACAGTGACAACGTGAAATCGATTACAGATCATGAATATTTATTCATTAATAAGTGATAATTAGAAATCGGTTAAAATAAAAGATCACTTGAGACCCATCAACCATGATTGGATAATTATAGAATCAGTTATGTTGATACTGGTATAAGCAGAATCCGAAGTTGATATTAGAATTGAACTAAGCAAATGAAATTGGAAATTATCTTCGAGTAACTCGATGTAACCGTGATATAGAAAACTCTATCAATTGGGATATATGTAATTGATGCAGTATGATAGATATAGTGTATTGATTAAACTATTGAAGGTTTTGTTAAAATTGATAACTCGGATGGGATCGGAACATTTCGGTCAATTAGCAATTGTGAATGTGAACCGATAATGATAGAACTGATCAAAGTAATTGAAAATGAACTGAATTAGAGTAACTGAATTCCTAACACTACCGGACATGCTTGATAAATAAATTGAACATCAAAAGCTTATTGTTAAGTCAAGTACACAGAATACTCAAATATTATATAGTATGTTGAGTATTGATCTTGCGAATACTGTTTTCGTATTTGTTGTGTTTCATGATATATATATACGCTCATAACATGATTTTGTGTATCAACTAGCCCACTTGAGGCATCAAAGGTCAGCTGATGGCCTACATATTATATATATCGATTAAGTTGTTAATCGATAGCAACTGAAAGCAATTTGAGGGATAAATAACTAAGATTCATCGAACCTGATGAGGAGTGGAAAAATAAAACCTTTGAATCAGAACTCATAAGTAGATATTGTACTTTTAGCGAATATTGTTTATTAATGAAAACTACTGAATAAGATCAAGTCTGATGATTATCAGATATTGGGTGACATATGATGGTATATAAGTATCAAGTGAAAAATTAAATTGGTCAAAATCAGTTAGAGTCAGTATTGAGTAAATCTGACAACTTAACATTAAGTATATCGATTATGATGGATAATTCGATATCAACAAAATGAATACCGATAGTATTGAACTAGTATTTTGGTATGCCTACTCTATACACCGGAGACTTTCAGGTATTCTTGTAATTGATTTTGCAGAACATCGGAATCCCCTATTAAGCTTGGAAGTCACATCTTTATAGTGACACCGATTATATCTAACCTGTAAGAGTTAGATAATTATCTTAATAATTGAAAGTTAGTAATATAGACAAAATATTGAGCGTCGTGTCAATGAGATTAGTAACCCAGTATTGATAAGTAATATGTGTATGTGTACGCATGTATATATGTGTGTGTGGTTTGATTCATATGCGAATGCAGATGATGATTTGGCTAGTAAATGACTGTGTGGTTTAGAACTCGAAGATAGAAGTAAGCAACAACAAAACAGGCTGTATAGAAGTTAGTAGCGTTAACACCAGTATTGGTAGAACCTGGGATAAATTTGGGTTTTACCAAATAAAAATACTAAAACCAGTCCTTACTTGAAATGAAGGATAATTATAATATCAAAAGTGTAATAATTCATTTATATCAGAATTTTCGTGTAACTATCACTTGTATCAGAAGTGATGAGAAAATTATGAATTTAATCAAATTGTAACCAATAGGCACTCTGTCTGAGGGTAAAAGAGACAAATGATGATGAATCCCAGATATTAACTAAATGATAAAAGGTGAATAAGTATTATGATTAGAAAAAACAAATACTGGTACTATGAATCAGAACTTGACCGGTACGATATTGGGGATCATTAAGTTGAACGTATTATGTGTGTATTTGGTACCTCTTAAATATGATAAGAATTCCTCGAAACTAACGAATTAAGAAATAAAGTGGGGAATTGCTAAGTTATAAATGGACGAGAAAATGAACAATAATACTTGTGCATGGTTTATATGTTTATGTATACATTATGAACAATCATGTGGTGTTATGTTGTTGTATTTCTCATGTATGCTTACATGGGTGCATGATCGACACATTATTGTGTATGCATAGTAGTCTAACACATGCCTCTTAAAAAGAAATAGTTTTATGAATGAACATCATACTTGACTTCATGCATATATTTGGCTACACATATATTGAAATGATATAACATGTTGGTTATCTTAAAAAGGTTTGCATGTTGTTAGTTTAATAAGTGGTTACTTATACATGTTAATGTCTTTCTTAATATTGGCCTCATGTAAAGTAGGAATCATGTGAATCCTTTATGTTGACATTGTCTTATGAATCCTTGCATGTGGTTATTACATGAAGGATATGATTATTGCATGTTTGAAGGAAAGGACCGGGTTGAACCGGAGGTAATCGAAGGGGAGAATGATACGTGGTATAACGTATCGGAGGAAGGGACCGGGTTGAACCAGAGGTAATCGAAGGGGAGAATAATACGTGATATAACGTATCGGAGGAAGGGACCAGGTTGAACCGGAGGTGATCGAAGGGGAGATTATATTTTATGTTGATGCTATCCTGTATATGGATATGATTGTTTATAATATCTGGTATATGAATATGATTGTTTATGATATCTGGTATATGGATATGATTGTTTATGATATCCGAATTATAGATGTTAATAGGTATGGTACCTAATATATGCATATGATTGTTTATGATATCCGGTATATGGATATAATTATTTATGATATCCGAATTATGGATGTTAATAGGTATGGTACCTAGTATATGTATATGATTGTTTATGATATTCGGTATATGGATATAATTTTTTATGATATCCGAATTAAGGATGTTAATATGTATGGCATCTAGTGTATGCATATAGTTGTCTATGATATTGGGTAAATAGATTGTTGTGACATCCAGTATATGGATGTGAGTTTCTTGTATTTCTTCATGTATGAACACATAGTTATAATTGGATACTATCATGAGTAGTGTGTAATGTCACATGTATATTGAGGTAGGTGAAATATTGAACTGTAACTAATCTAGTGAGTAAGATTAGGCTCTCCAAGAGTTATGTTGTGACCATGGTTATATATGAAATACAAACATGTTACAAATTGGAAACCAGAGAGGTGATTATAAGAGACTAACGAGTAGGTCAAGTATTGCAAAATCATTGAGATTGTATGTTAATGAAATATTGGTCACGTGTGCCCAGAAGAATACATATAGGAAGTAACAGATAATAGAAAGAGTCTATTATTCATAAGCTGCAGTATCAACCACAAGTAGAAAGTATTGAAACTCATTTTTGACATTACTCAACTGCATAATACTTGAAGTAAAATGGTAATATAATACAAACTCTATTTTGAATGACTTTACTCACTGAGCTGTTGAGTTCACCCCACCACAGATTGATATTTTCAGGTCACTGGCGAAGGTCCGACTTAGAGCTGCAAGGATGTTCTCCTGAGATGACGTACGTACTTATTGTAGAATGTGATTCTTTTTGTAAACTCTGATGTTATTAGTCACTGTGAGTTAGAATATAATATCCCAGAAGCACTCTTATGCATATGTTTATATGATGGACCTTGGATGAACCATATGATGAAAATGAGATTTATAAGTAGGCTGATGTTAGCCGAAATCTAATTATAGTATTGAGATGGAGTCTATATTTCAGAGGAGATGCTGCCGAAATTTCTTTAGTATATTTTGATTAACGAGAAATAAGGTTGATGATTATAGATTTTGAGGTAATTAAACCGGGGACCGTTACACCGCAAGCACGCAAGCTTGCCGAGGCCGCACCTCTACAATGAGCTTTCAATAGAACTCGAAACACCGCGAACCCGCAAGTCTGCCTCTTCAAAACAAAAGATGATTACTTTGGTGATCACAACACTTTGATCACCTAAATCCTCTCACAACAAAGATCCCTATAGGATAGGTATAGCAATGGATAGCTCAAGTGTTTGTGAGAAAACAAGGATTGAAGTTGAGGTGGAAAACACAAGAAAATCACTTTTGAAAACTCTTGATAAACTCTCCTTTTGAATGGAAGTATTTGGCTCAAAAATAACTGGAGAAAATCTCTTAATAGAGTAAGAAAAACTAGCTTTAAAACTCTCCAAAAATCTTGTCTAAAACAGCCCAAGAAAGCCCCCTTTTATAGGCTAACCAAAAACTAGCCGTGAGGTCAAATCAGCAGCCTGGACGGCTGTCGGTCGACCGCTCCGTTCGACCGGCCAACGGTCGATCGGCTTGTCGACCTGGCATGGATACAGAGAGCAGAGCTCTCTGCCGGTCGACCGCCTGGTCGACCGGAGCCATTTCCAGA
This sequence comes from Agave tequilana, assembly GCA_038442645.1. NCBI lineage: Eukaryota > Viridiplantae > Streptophyta > Magnoliopsida > Asparagales > Asparagaceae > Agave > Agave tequilana. The sequence continues at coordinate 162,594 of JAVJIF010002946.1, forward strand.
GAGCAGAGCTCTCTGGACGGTCGACCGGGTCGGTCGACCGACCCTCCAGCCAAACAAGGCGTGCACGCTTGTGCACATCGGTCGACCGACACGGCCGACCGACTCCTGAAATAGTCTGTTTTTTAGGGATTAAAAACTTGGTATTTTTCCTTCAATAATATCCCATAAAATCTATAAAAAATCTATAAAAATAAGTTCAGTAAAATACTTTAATATACAAACATGTTTGAGTAAAATCAAACCATGTTACAAATATTTTGAACTATTTTTGTAACTTAGAAATTTTGGCATAAAACAAAAACTGTATTTTTCCAAATTGATTTTTCCAAAACATCTCCAAATACAAAATTAAGATATTTTAAACACTTTTAAAGCTTCATGTGTATGGATATGATCCACTACACATACATGAAGAAATATCTATGTTTTTGACATTAAGATCTAAAATAGTTTTGGTTAAACATTTGTATATAAGAAACTCCAAAAACCAAAATGGTATTTTTCCAAAATGAAAACTCTTTTATGAAAACACAATCAAATCTTGTGTGTGAGTGTATATGGTATACTTGAGCAATCCACCAACTATTCTATCCTTTATATTTTATCTAAAAATAAAATCTTAATAAAACAAACCAAGACTCAAGTCTTCTCTTGAAGGGCTTCACTTGTAGTCTTCTTCTCCTTCTTGACTTGGTCCAAACTTGATCCAAAGAGGTAGACTCCTCTTGAGTACTTGATGTGGTCTTGATGCATAAGCTCTTGAATCAACACGTGCTAGCTCCAAAACTTGACTTGAAATCCTTTGTTGAAGCTAAACACTTATTAAGATCTGGATCACAAATCTGAGACTAATTAAACACAAGATCATTAGTACTATAACTACATGAGTTAATCATCATCAAAACTAGAGTGATGGGCCTTTGGGCCAACAATAGATACCGATGCAAAGGACATTCCTGTTGAGGCTTTAGTAGAGAAGGCCCTCACTGTGAAACCTGTTCTTGAAGTTGCTAAACATGGAGCTATTAACGTTCCTAATCCTAAAGCTCATGTGGTGACCTCAAAGATGAGGCAACTTCTTAACCAACTTGCTCATGTACTTTTAGGAGGGACAAATGCACCCACTTTAGTCTCTGAGAGTACTTCAGTCACGACCATAGAGATTGGATCAGGAAGTGTTCTTCCAGTGCCAACACCGCCTATGGATATTCGGGAGAAACTGACCTTCCAGATGGTCGAGCAATTCTTCACAACGATGAACTATTGCACTGAATTTATACTCACCGGGTGAAGTTCCTTCGAGTTCGCATGAACACTCCTCAAGAACAAGTCAAGAGTATCCAGACTAGGGGTTCTGAACAGGCGCAAGCATATCAAATACTGGTGGAGCAGTTGGGAATGTACTTGAAAGATCTGAAGAATCTGGAGAGTACTAACCAAGTTGAAGATGCCCATCGAGTGTTGAGTAACCTTCGCACTTCCCAAGAACACGAACGAAAAGAAGTTGAGGAACAGATAGTTGAACAAGCCCGCCATCTTAATGACTCTGGGGCTAACTATCAAAACTTGATCGATGACTGATTAGTCTACAGTTCTGTATTATTATATTGCATTTTCCTGCTGATTTATAAATAAAATGTCAGTCTAAACCGTGTTTTAGTCTCTCTTACAGATAATCAAGACAAGAAGGGCAATTGGGTAATAAGAGCTTAATTAAACCCATTTTCGGGTAATTAAATCCGCATTTCTTGGAGGCCAAGTAAGGGAACTTCTAGAAAATGCATTGAACCTAGACCTTTGCGCACGTCAGACAAAGATTCGGACGAATATACCCAAGCCAAGTATACCAAGAAGGTCCTAAAAGCGACGGGAAGCTCTCGCCAAAAACCAGGGACCTATGTCCCTGGCTTGGCCGCGGAAACGCGGCCATGGTAGGGCCACACGTCGATCTTCAACGCGTGACTCTATCTCGTCTTCTAGAATCCTCTTTCGCCTATATATACCCCTGCAGAGGCCCGGAACGAAAGCAGATTTGGATTTAGGGTAGGTTTTCTCTCTTCTAGTTGTAGATTAGGATTTTCTCTCTTTTATTTTGTATTTTCTTTTCTTTTATAGATCTTATAGTAGGGCAGAGAGATTCAGAGAGAGAAAGAGAGAGATTGATGTGTAATAGATGGTGACAATCTATGTAAAAGTGTCTCCTTTCTTCTCCATTGTAATCTTCTCCATCTTCTACATGATGCTTAGCTAGATTTTTCTTCTCATGGTGACTAACTACTAACCACTAACTAGCTAACCATTTACTTGATAATCCACATGAATCTAGTAGCCTCTATAAGGCCTTGCTCTTGCAAGAGCCATTGATGGCTCACGATGATGGGTTCTAACATCTAACTTGCTAACTTGCTAACCAAGCTAACTCTCTTATTTTATGATTACTTCTAATGATTTTGATGATCTAATATTTGTATTAACTTGCTCTTGATGCAAGTTTGAATGTGAAGAAACATCTTATTTGTCATGCTTTGTATCGTCTCTTGAAGCCAAGGACTAGTGATGGACAAGGATCCATGTGAGGCAACTATCACTAAGAGGTTAGCATGTTAGTGGAGTAATTAGTAGTTAGAAACCATGAGATTTCTTTCATAGTATTCTTATTTCTTTTTACTTTATTTTAAGAATCATTTTCAAAACCTTTTTATCATTTTCTTATCGATGTTTTCACCAATGTCTTAGTTCACCATTGTTTCATCTTCTTTTCTATTTTGTTTTCCAAATCACTTCTCTTTGTTTTCACATCACAGTTTTCATCGCCTACTTCACCTATCACTTCCAGATTTCTTTTCTTTTATTTTTCTTTTCTCATTTTTTAACAAAGAAGAAATTGTTAACATAACACGTGAACGAACTGTTAATGCTTCTATTGCCTCCCGTCCCTGTGGATTTGACCCGTTGAGCCAATGCTATAACGAAAGTATCGAGGGAACATTAGCACATACAAGCTTTTACATTGATTTCACAATACGCACGTTTTAGAGTGCTCGTTGCACCCCAATCAAATTTTTGGCGCCATTGTCGGGGACGAGAATGGTTTTGATTTCATGTTTTTGTTAACATTTTCTTCACTGTTTTAGTATGCAGGGCAATTTTTATAGATTCTTTGCATTGCAGAAGGCTACTCTTACTTGCCTCTCCCTGCTCTAGAATGTAGAAATCTTGCTTCTTATACTTTGCCGTGAAAATCAAAGACAAGCCGCGCAAACGCGGCAATTTTGTGGCATTTGTACTTTGTCTTTTGCAGGGACCTTGCACGTTGCACATATTGTTGTATTCTGCTGCTAATTATCTATCTTGATTGCCTACACACTGCAATAATTAAAGAACTAAAATACAGTATTTGGACGCTTTTAAAACGATTTAGACATTTGCATTTAGGCACGTGTCAATTCAATTCCAATATACTGTATTTTGTTCTGTTGTTGTGATCTAGACTGAGGTGTACATATGGAATTGCATATAGCATAGGGCAAACACGTTGGTGATTTATCGCTTTGTGTTATATTCTTGTCTATATTGCACACTTGCATGAATTGGACTTAAGGGCAAAACCCACACAAGATAAGGTGGGGATTTCATCACCTTTTCTTAGCCCAAAAATTACCTCCCCACTCACACAACCCAAGCCTTAATAAAAATTGATAGACGTTGGCCCCTAGGAACATCTCGAACTCATTAAGAGATTGACCGAGGGTGAAACTTATTTTGAATCTTACTCTTGTGAAATCGGTGTCTAAGGTTGGAGATTAAGAGGTTACGCATCAAAGATACCGTGGTTTGGCGTAATTAAGGCCCGTTGCTTATGAACGGATACCTCCCACTGTATTGTGCCCCTACCTGGCCGATTAGCTTGTGGTCGGATTCATACAACAACCTCCCCGGGTAATCGACCAGTTAGGAGTCGTCTAGGTCTAGGTCAACCTTAGTATAGCTTGGTTTTGATTTTTTCTTTCTTTTTGTTTGTTTGTTTGTTTATTCTTTCTTGTTTGTGTTTGTTTGTGAAATGAAATTCAACAACAATAATTCTTTCAATCCTAATATGAATCCATATTTCACACCGGCCCCATTTGATTCGGATAATTCCAACCCGGCCTCTTACAATATGAACCAACCAAATACACTGGCCTTATCCGAATCAATACAACCCATACCCCTAATCTTATAACTATAATTTTCAAAATAATATTTACTCTTCACAGAGTCAATGGGGATTCACCTCCCCTGAGTCAAATTTTCTACCACCTTGTCCACAATTTTCACAATTTTCACAATCTCCATTCCCCAATTTTGCTTCCTATACTTCTTTCCCTAGACCACACATTGAAGAAAAATTCGAGTTAGAAAAGAGTATAGAAGCCAATCTACAAGAGGCCGAGCAACAATTTCAGAAAATGATGGCCTCCCCAATTCCACAATATCTTCAAGAGTCTTACTCTCCTCATAATGAACAACCATCTACCTTGAAAATGAGTAAAGAACTCTTACGTGAATCTGAGCCACAATCTCAAAACATGTTGGACTCACGCTCTTCACAAATTTTTTCAAAACCAAGATTCCTACACTCCCTTTATAGAACATCCTCTTAAAGAAATATCACATCTTGAAAAGAGCATAGAAATCTTGTAGGAGTTCGCGTTACAATTTCAAAAATCTTCTTCTCAGTCTATTGATAGGTTGGAAACACAATTGAGGCAATTGGTCAACATTTATAGGAATGAGGAAACTCTCTCTTATCAACCTTTGACCAATCCAGATATCTCTAACTCTATCAATTTGACCCATGACTCTTATTGTTTTGGAAACCAAGATTCCTATACTACCTTTCTAGAGCATCCACTTGAAGAAACATCACATCTAGAAAAAAAGTATAGAAGTCTTGCAGGAGTCCGCACTACAATTTTAAAATCTTCTACCCAGTCTATCAATAGGTTGGAAACACAATTGAGTCAATTGGTTAGCATTTATAGGAATGAGGAAACTCTATCTTATCAACCTTTAATCAATTCAGATATCCCTAACTCTATTAATCTGACCCAAGACTCTTGTCATTTTGAAAATCAAGATTCAATTTCAGCACACCCATCTGAACTTGACCAAACTTCAAATATTGAAAATCCCATTGACATTTTGGCAAGTTATCCATTTTCTGAGATTGAACTTGAGTATGAATATGATCCTGAACCTCAACTTGATAATTCAATTTCACTGCCTGATTCAATAATGATCGAGGTGTTTTTACCTGATTTCAGGCCTTTTACCGAGTCAGTATTGGGTCCAGTGCCAGTCCATCGTGAAATTGAATCACCAATCTTTTATGATCAACAAATTGAACTTGATCAATTTCATTCCTTTGAAAGTCCTATTGATAAATTGGCAAGTTCTCATTTTTATGAAATTGAACTTAATGAAGAGTGTGACTTCGATCCTCAAATTTGTGATTCAGTTCAAATTCCTGAATCAATATTGACTCTTATTTTGTTACCCAACTTGAGGAACATTTTAAAGTCAGTTTTGATTCCCATACCTGTCATTCTTGAACTTTAATCTCCAATCTTAGAAAGTCACATTCCATTGTGGGGAATAAATGTGGAATAGGATTTCAATTTCTTGATTTGGACCCGATTCCTGAACCAATTTGGACTCCTGAGCTTTTACTTGACTTAAGTCAAATTCTTGAGTCGATATTAGTTCATGTACTTTCTGAGCCCAAATCAATCATTCCATCTTTTCATACTCCATTTTGGGACAAAAGTGTTGATAAAATTGACTCAGAAATTATTTTGAAATTTTGGAAATTAGATGGGATAAAATTCTTAATAAAAATTATAAATGCATACATCATAATAATGGGTTGTATTTTAGAGGTCTCTGGTGGGTTCCTCTGAACTCCACGCAAATTAGATTGGGTCACCTTTTGTGGACCAATCAGACCGCCACCAGAACCACCACCTTGAGGTGAATTTTCCTTCCCTCTCTATTTATTTCATGCATACAACATCACGATGCATTGAGGACAACGCATGAGATAAGCATGGGGTTTACTAACGTAGAGTTTTTAGATTTTCTTTCTTTTTTACTTCTTTTAGGATACTTTTAGAAATCTTCCCTTTTGTATAGGATTTTTCTTTCTTTAAAAACTTTTTCAAACAAGAGACAAAGTTTTGATTTATTTTTAAAAAAATTAAGATGATCTTAGAAATTAAGGAAGCCTTAATTATGATATCTTAAACCTAGTCGAAATAATGGATCTTGTTTAAAATTATAGGCTAAGTAAGATAAATTGGAGAGATAATTTTATCTTGAATTTTTTACCTTAGATAGTATGCACTTCACACAAGCACAATTTTTTGGATGGAAACAAAGACCTAAAATGCCATAAAGTAAAGTAAATAAAAATATATATATATATATATATATATATATATATATATATATATATATATATATATATATATATATATATATTATACACGAAGAAAAAAATCACTTATTAAGTTGGATAATTATGCCTCAAGAAGCATGATTATTCACGCCTAACGATGGTCAAAAGAATCAAATAATCCCTCTTAGTTTTGTGGCCTTGTTTGCTCAAGTTCTTCAACCCGAGGGATGTTTTCTCATCTGGTGCCCTAAAATCGTCTCGTCTGAAAGTCATCGGTTAAAGGCTCACTACCCAGGTAAACTAGAAAGCCTAAGAAAACTAAGGGAAGAAAAAAGAAGAAAAGAAAAATATATATATAAAATAAATGGCTTGATGGTTAGAGTTAAAATCCCAAAAATTTTCACTGTCACAAAGTGCATAATATCTAGGTTTGATGTTTGGGGTATCGACTTCATGAGACCATTCCCTAATTCCTTTGGCAACCAGTTCATTTTGGTTGCTGTAGACTATGTCTCTAAATGGATAGAAGTTGTGCCTACAAAGACCAGTGACAATAAAGTGGTTATCAAATTTCTCAAAGAAAACATCTTCTCCCGATTTGGCACCCCTAGAGCGATAATTAGTGATAATGATCACATTTTTGCAACAGAGTTTTTGAAGCTCTGATGCGAAAATAATTCATCAATCACAAGTTATCCACTCCGTATCATCCCTAGACAAATAGGCAGGTAGAAGTCACCAATCGATAACTCAAGCTCATTCTGGAAAAAACTGTCGGACAGAACCGAAAGGATTGGTCGGTCAAACTCAACGATGCATTGTGGGCTTACCGCACTGCTTTTAGGACAGTTCTGGGGATGTCTCCTTACAGAATAATATTCGAAAAGGCCTGTGATCTGCCAGTAGAGTTAGAACACCGTGCCCTCTGGGCTATTAAGCAGCTCAATTTTGATTTGAGTATGGCCGGTGAGCTAAGGAGACTGCAGATCGCAGAATTAGAGGAGATACGAAATGAAGCCTATGAGAATGCTCGGAGCACCAAAAGCAGGACTAAATTTTTTCATGACCAGATCATAACCCAGAAAAACTTTGCCCCGTGCGACAAGGTTCTGCTGTATAACTCGAGGCTTCATATTTTCGTGGGGAAGCTGAAGACCCGTTGGTCTGGACTATTCATCGTGCGCACCGTTTTCCCACACGGTGATGTGCTTATTGTAGATCCTAAGACCAATACAGAATTCAAAGTGAATGGGTAAAGACTAAAGCCCTTCTTGACCACTGAGCCTATTACTCTGGATGATAATGTGCTGACTCTTTTTGCCCCGTCATACACCTAATCACAGCCATCCACACCGCAACATAAAAAAAATCCTTATTATTTATATGCTTACCCCTTCTATCTTTTTTGTTTGACATTTCTTTCACCTATTCGCACTTGGCCGGCCCAAGTCGACGAGGGCGGTAACCTCTTTTCTTCACCCTATTTATTGCATTTGCATTTACATGAAATTCATTAAGGACAATGCATTAGTTAGGTGTCGGGAGTGCTAACACTTTTACTTTTTCTTTTTATTTTGAAAAAAAACTCCTGAACGAAAAATGAATTTTTATACTCTTTATAAAAATACAAAAAGGTTGTAAGAATTAAGGGAACCTTATTAATGAATCTTTATTTTTGCCTGAGTAAACAAGAAACATTGGTTTGACTACAAGTTGGGAAGGATAAGGAAAATGACTCATATCCTTTATTTTGCCTTAGTAGAATATGCATAAACCTTACACACATACTTAGGATTTAGAAACAGAATTCTGAAAATAAAAACAATAAAAAAAGAGAAAAAAGAAAGCTGGATAATTATGCCTCAAGAAGCATGATTACTCACGCCAAAAAAAAAATTAACGAATATATAATGTAAAAATAAATCTTTATTTTGTGGCCTACTCCACTTGCATATTTGACCTGAGGGGTGTTTTTCCACCTGGTACCCTAAGAACATCTGGTTTGGGAGTCATCGGTTTGATATGTGTTACATGAGTGAAGTAGAAAGCCTAATGGAACCAAGAATAATAGATAAATATTAATAAAATTAAATGATATTCAAAGTTGAGTTGAAAAATTCCAAGCACATCACACTTTCACATTATGAATATCTATCTAAAGCAAAATAACAGAATGAGTTAGAAGTACAAGTTCCTTTCTAAATTTAAAGAAAAAATCATAATTTCTTCTTTTATGAAGGCTAAAGTATAGGAGGACTTATGAGGGTTAAACCTAATTCTTACATCATTCGGTCATTTTTACTTAGATGATTGAAAGTTCCTTTTCATGACAGAGTTTTTACTAACAACTAAATACTTTTCTTTACTTACTGGATTTTGTGGGTGCAATCCGCTGAAAGCTCTTAGGAGACAACACTCCTCTTCTAGGGGAAACCTAAAGGTTTAAAGGCTTGTTGCATATGCTCAGTGCAATCGCGACACCTGCGAAAGTGGTGTAATAATTTTCTTATTTTTGTTTTGCTCGGGACAAGCAAAAAGATAAGTGTGGGGGTGTGATTAGTCTCTAATTTTGCATAATTTTTATCACATCCACATAGTTTTTTAATGTAAAATTCTGCTAATAAAGCTTTGCTTGCTTGATCCTAGGTCCATGGTGTGCAAATGAAGAAGAAGGCCCTAAATCACCATTTAATGGGTTATTAAAGGCCTACCAAGTAGCCATTAACTTTAGAGTAAAGATTTTGTCAGTCCAGGGCATCAAATCTAGAAACCAGAAGATCCACCTGACAGGGGACAGACAGGACGACGCAATGCCCGAAGTCAGGCGCGCGCCGCCATGGCTTGGCCGCCGAAACGCGGCCTGGGTCGCGTTTCTGTGGCCATGTGGGCGCGCGCGCGCGCACGGGCTTTGGGCCAGGGGTTGTCCCCCTAGCCCCTTTTCCCTGGTGCCTATAAATACCTCCCAGGGGTCTTCAGTTAGGAGATATCTAAAGCTTTAGCAAGTTGTTGTAATCTTCTTTTTAAGATTGTAGTTATTTTAGTTTTCCTCTTCTTCTAGTTTTAGTTTTTAGCCATTAGAGTGAAAGAGAGAAAGTGTGTAAGTGTTGTATTTGAAGGTGACAAACTAATATAAGTAACTACTTCTCTTTCTTCTTTCCATTTACTTGTCTTTTTCATTTCCTTTTGCTTCCTTGTTGTAGTGTAACTTCCTTTCTCTTCACTTCTTTTCTTTTATTTTAGTGTAACTCCTTTTCTCTTTACCTCTTCTCTTTGATTGTTTCTTTTACTATAATGTTTAACTAACTCCTCCATAGCATGGCTAACTAACTACTAACCCACTAATCTCTAACAACTTACTTGATAAACCCAAATGAGTCAATAGTGTCAACTAAGCCTTGTGCAAACAAGAGTTATGACATATTAAGATGAGGGTTCTAACTCTAACTTACCTACAAATATTACTTTCTTATATTTCTTGCTTAATGGTTTTTGATGATCTATGAGTTGTGTACTTTACTTGTTATTGTAAGTTAGAGATTTTTCTTTTAACTTTATCGATACCATTAGTGCACTTGTGTCTTCCCTTATTCTCGCCTTCTATTGGATCTTGATAAGGGAATGTCCAAGTTTTTGTCGTGTTAAGCTAAGTTATAGGAAGAGCTTTCACTCGATTTTCACGTGATTAGTTCCTATGCATAAGGGTATGCTTGCCTATGATCCATCGTGAGGCTACATCTTCAAGAAGTTAGGGATTAGTGGGAGCACTTAGTAGAAAGTTAGCCATGCATTTTTATCATTAAGAAAATCTAACTTTACAAATCACCAAATCATTTTCAAACAATTCTTGAAACCAACTTGTTTTCATTTTCTAATTCTTTATTTAAAACAAAAAAACTTTCTCTTTTCTTGAACAAAGAAGCCGCATCAAGCTTCCATTGCTCTCCCTCCTTATGGATACGACCCGTATAGCCACTTCGCTACTATTGAAGAATCGCAAAAGCAGTAACATCGACCCACACTCTTTTCACTTATTCTTATGCTTGTTTTTTGCCGATCAAATTTTGGCGCCGTTGTCGGGGAGGGAACGGCTTTATTATTCAATACTAAAGATTGTTCTTTATTTTTGTGTGTAGGAGAAGTACCAAGGAGCTCACTATCACGGGAAGTGAAAGAAGTGGCCAAGGACGTTGCACGAGGATTCATTTGCCCTCGAAAAAATTCGTGTAAAAGTAAGTTTTTCCGATTGAAGTACTAACAAACTCGTTTGCAGGGTTGCCAAAAGCCGCTAAAATTACTTTCTAAATTTTTTCAGTTTCATTGAATGCTTCACCCTATACATGTGTAATAAACTCAACAGAAATTCACTTGTTGCTTAATTGAAATTTGGATTAGACTTTTGCATTTAGGGCACATGTCTATTTCAATTCATTTCAATTTCTGTTGAAGAGTGCTGGAGAAAAAGGTATGTGTACCTTCATATAGAATAGGACCAACATTTTGGAATGATTTATCGCTTTAAGTGTTACCTTACTGTGAATAAACTGTATACTTGCACAATTGACATTAAGGGCAAAATCCCAAATAAACAAGATAAGGTGGGGATTTCATCACCCTTCCTTAGCCCAAAAATCATCTCCAATTGCACTCACATAACCCAAGCCTTAACTAAAAATTGATAGACGTTGGCCCTAGGGACATCTCGGACTCATTAAGAGATTAACGAGGGTGGAAATTGCAAGAACTATACTCCTACAAAATCGGTGTCTAAGGAAAGTGGATTGAGAGGCAAAGCCTCGAAAGCTCTGTGGTTTGGCATAATTAAGGCCCGTGGCTCACGCCCGGATATCTCCCCCCGAGCTTTGCCCTTTCCTGGCCGATTAGCTTATAGTTGAGTTCCTGCAACAACCTCCCTCGGAGAATCAACCAGTTAGGAGTCGTCTAGGTCCAGGTACCTTAGACTAAGGCTTTGTGGTTGTTTTTCTTTCTTTTGTTTGTTATTTTATTATTTTCGATTGTTTGTTGTCTTTACGTTTTTTGTGGTGTGCTGCATGCAAGAGTGGGTGAGAGATCCTGCAACTTCCAAATTAATAAGAAACACTTCTCTACCCTTACATCCAGAGCCGGTGATGGCATCACTTCAGGACAGATTTTACCCGATAGAACCTCATTACCATCTTGTATAAAACTTCCTGAGGCAAATGGAAATAATTTTGAATTAAAGCCTCAATTCATCAATACTCTCCCAAAGTTTCATGGCTTAGAATTGGACATACTTCTTTGTTAGGGAATTTGAAGAAGTGTGCCTCATGATGTGTATACCCCAGCTAGGAGACGATGCCGTTAGGTTATGTTTCATTCCCTTTTCCCTAAAGGACCTAGTGAAGAAATGGTTGTACAGTTTGACGGTAGATTCAGTCATGACGTGGGATGATTTCGTCAAGGCCTTCTTGAAGAAATTCTATCTAATCTACAAAACTGCCCTCATTAGAAAGAATATCATGCAGTTTAGACAAGAACCGAGCGAACCATTTTGGAGATACTTTGAGCGATTCAAAGATCTCCTAGCTCAGTGCCCTCATCATGGTGTGAAGAAATAGCGTCAGTGTCAGATTCTCTACGATGGTCTAGACTATCAGACAAAAACCCTTTTAGAAACTATGTGTCAGGGAGGGATCTTGCAAAAGGATGAGAACCAAGGTTGGGACTTATTTGAGGATTTAGCTAAAAAAAACCTGCAATGAGAGCCAGTCTCGGAAAAATCAAGGAATTCATAATCTATAGCTTCAAGAGGAGGGCTCCTATCTCTAGAATCATCCATAGCTGCAGAAGCTAAGATTGCAACCCTAATGAGGAGGATAGAGGCTCAGAGACAAAAGATCCAACTAATGTCAACCAAATCAACCAACCACCAATTCACAATCCGGGTTGTTCATACTGTCAGGCACCAAACCATGTCTTTGAAGAGTGCCCTATTTTCCATGCCCAGCAAGTGCCACCGGAACACCTGAACGCGGCTTACTCACGGCCGCCGCACAATTCCTACTCACAAACATACAATCCAGGTTGGAGGAATCACCTAAATTTCTCCTGGGCCCAGAACAATCCTCCTAGGCCTAATTTCTCTAACAATTTCACCATCCCAGTCCTCCACCAAATTTCCCCAGTCAAGCTCCATCTTCCTCCTCTCAAAGTTCATCAATGAAAAAGAAATTTAGTAAGTTGGAGGAGAGCATGGAAGCTTTTATAAAGTCTCAAACCGCTTTCATGTAAAACTAGGGACAAACACTGAACAATCATTCACAGGCTATATCGAGATTGGAAATGCAAATGAGTCAGTTAGCTAGCTCCCTAAGTGAAAGACCAAAAGGTACTTTACCTAGTTAGCAGCTAGTTAACCCTAAAAACTCCAATCAAGCGTATGAAATTCAGGATCCTTCGATCAACCAGTGTAATGCTGTTCACACACTGTGATCTGGAAAGAAGGTAGACAACCCGGTTTATCAACAGAAAAATCCAGTCCACATTGATCTTACTCTAGCCTCCACCTCTGATAGTTCCTCCCAAACTGCTCCTCAAACATCTAACGAGGACAAAGCTGCTGAACAAGTTTATAAGCCTATAGAACCCTTTCCCAATAGGCTTAGGAATAACAATAAAAATATGCACATGGAGAAGATGCTTGAGATGTTCAACTAGATCAAACTGAATGTGTCTCTTCTTGACGCTATCCAACAAGTCCCAGCTTATGCCAAATTTCTTAAGGATATGTGTACAAAGAAGAGAAAGATAAATGTGCCTAAGAAAGTGATCTTGGCAACCAATATAAGCAAAATTCTGTCTTGTCCCATCCCGGTGAAGTACAAAGATCCCGGATGTCTCACAATTTCCTGCACCATAGGACAGACTAAAATTCGCAGAGCACCTGGGAGCAAGTATTAACTTGCTGCCTCTCTCTGTATACCAGCAACTTGGGTTGGGCGAGCTAAGCCCAACCCGAGTCACCATTCAGTTAGTTGACCGATCTGTGAAAATCCCCAAGGGAAAAATTACAGATGTCCTTATCCGGGTCATGATTTCATCTACCCCGTATTGTGCTTGAGACCTAACCTATATCAAATCCGAGGTCTCAAACTCCGGTCATCTTAGGGTGCTCTTTTCTTGCTACAGCCAATGCCATAATCAACTATAGGAATGGGTCCATGCGATTGACCTTTGGAGACATGACGAAGGAAGTCAATGTCTTCTATCTTGGAAGACAACCCCGGGATATCAATGATCAGACTTTTGAGGTCAATTTTATTAAAAATCTGACCAGTGAGCATGAGGAAAGCATGGAGATAGAAACAGAGGCAGAGTTTGATCTGGAGTCTGAAGATTTTAATCTAGATCAGATCGTAGATTTGGTAGTAGACTGGGTGTCAAGCCAAGTGTTCCTTATCATAGGATTGCAAATCTGGAGATTGCCTCCAATGAAGCAACACCTTCCCTAAAGCTAAAAGCTTTACCTGAACACCTCAAGTACGCCTTCCTGGGCAGAAGAGAAACCCTACCAGTCATCATAGCATCCCACCTGACTGAGCAACAAGAGGACAACTTAATGTCTATTCTGAAAAGACATAGGGAAGCCATTGGATGGACAATGCAGGATATCAAAGGGATAAACCCAGCCATAGTTCAACATAGAATCCATTTAACCGATAAAGAAGCTCCCAGGAGGGACCCCCAGGCAGGCTTAACCCACTCATGCAAGAGGCAGTAAAAGCGAAAATTATGAAACTAATAGACAACGGGATCATTTATCTCATTTTTGATAGCCAATGGGTTAGCCCGGTTCATGCGGTCCCGAAGAAAGCTGGCTTTACGGTGGTTGAAAATGAGCAAAAAGAGTTGGTACAAATAAAAATACCTACCAAGGTTCGTGTTTGTATCGACTACAGAAAGTTGAATGCAGCTACCCGTAAAGAACACTTCCCGCTGCCCATCATCGACCAAATGCTTGAACGCCTGGCTGGACACGAGTACTATTGCTTCCTAGATGGGTACTCAGGATACAATCAAATCCTCATTGCTGCAGAAGACCAGAAAAAGACCACGTTCACCTGCCCATTCGGAACCTTCGCTTACTGACGCATGCCCTTTGAATTGTGCAATGCTCCCGCAACAATCCAACGGTGCATGCTTAGTCTTTTCTCCGACATGGTGGAATGTTTTCTTGAGATTTTTATGGATGACTTCTCCATCTACGGAGATTCATTTGATCAGTGTCTTCATCACCTAGAGTTAGTTCTGCAAAGATGCAAGGAGAAGAATCTAACTCTGAATTGGAAGAAATGTCACTTCATGGTAAGACAGGGGATTATCTTAGGTCATGAGATTTCTAGGAGAGGCATTGAAGTGGACAAGACTAAAGTAAAAGTAATTGCTAAGCTTCCACCACCCAAAAGCATCAAGGATATTAGATCCTTTCTAGGGCATGCTGGGTTCTACCGACGGTTCATAAAGAATTTTAGTAAAATCGCTAGGCCCTTAACCAACCTGCTCGTTAAGGACGTGCCCTTTGATTTTAAAGATGAATGTTTCAAGTCATGGGGGAAGCTTAAGCAAGAACTTATTTTTGCGCCTATTATTTCTGCTCCTAATTGGGCACAATCGTTTGAAATCATGTGCGATGCCTCTGATTTTGCTATTGGCGCTGTTCTAGGACAGCGTATCGACAATAGGCAGCACGTGATTTATTACTCGAGTAGGACCTTGAATGACGCCCAACAGAATTATACAACGACTGAGAAGGAATTCTTGGCCGTTGTCTTTGCGTTAGAGAAGTTCCGGCCATACTTATTAGGTTCGAAGACGGTGATTTTCACGGATCACTCGGCATTAAGATACCTCATGACCAAGAAGGAAGCAAAAGCCTGACTGATTCGGTGGATCCTTTTGCTTCAAGAATTTGACCTGAAAATTTGAGATAAACGAGGTATAGAGAATGTGGTCGTTGATCATCTATCACGAATTACGAACGCACCCATCATACAAGCTCCGATCAAAGAGGATTTTCCAAGGAGTACATCCTGCCCATTTTCAAGGAACCCTGGTATGCGGACAAAGTCAATTACCTGGCCACTGGACAATTACCCGCTGACTGGATAAAGCAAGATCAGTGTCGCTTCTTTGCCCAAGTACGGTACTTCTTCTGGGAAGAGCCGTATCTTTTTAAGTATTGTCCCGACCAGATTATTCGACGATGCATACCAGAGGAGGAACAGAGGAGTGTGCTAAGATTTTGCCATGAACTGCATGTTGAGGACACTTCAGTCCCCGCAAGACTGCAAAGAAGGTTCTACAAAGTGGGTTTTACTGGCCCACTTTGTTCAAAGACTCATACCATTTTTGCAAGTCATGCGCAAATTGTCAGAAGATTGAAAAATTTTAAAAAGAGACACGATGCCCCTGAACCCGATCCTGAAAGTTGAAATTTTGATGTTTGGGGTATCGACTTCTTGGGACCATTCCCTAATTCCTTCGGCAACCAGTTTATCTTGGTTGCTGTAGACTACGTATCTAAATGGGTAGAAGCTATACCAACAAAGAACAATGACAACAAAGTGGTTGTCAGATTTCTCAAAGAGAACATCTTCTCCCGATTTGGCACCCCTAGAGCGATAATTAGTGATAATGGATCGCATTTCTGCAACAGAGTTTTTTAAGCTCTGATGCGGAAATATTCCATCAATCATAAGTTATCAATCATAATTTATCATCCCTAGATAAATGGGCAGGTAGAAGTCACCAATCGACAACTCAAGCTCATTTTGGAAAAAACTGTCAGATAGAACCGAAAGGATTAGTCGGTCAAACTCAACGATGCATTGTGGGCATACCACACTGCTTTTAAGACAGTTCTGGGGATGTCTCCTTACAGAATCATATACAGAAAAGCCTGTCATCTGCCAATAGAGTTAGAACACCGTGCCCTATGGGCCATTAAGTAGCTCAATTGTGATCTGGGTAAGGCCGGTGAGCTAAGGAGACTGCAGATCTCAGAATTAGAGGAGATACGGAGTGAAGCATATGAGAATGCTTGGATCACCAAAAGTAGGACTAAACTTTTTCATGATCAGATCATAAATCGAAAAAACTTTGCTCAGGGAGACAAAGTTCTGCTTTATAACTCTAGGGTTCATATTTCGCGGGGAAGCTAAAGACTTATTGGTCTGGACCGTTCATTTGTGCGCACCATTTTTTCACACGGTGCTGTGATTATTGTAGACCCTAAGAACAACACGAAATTCAAAGTGAACGGGAAAAGACTGAAGCCCTTCTTGACTACTGAGCCTATGACTCCGGATGATAGTGTGTTGACTCTTTTTGCCCCGTCATACACCTAACCACAGCAACTAAAAATAAATAAAATAATAATAATAATAAAAAAATTCTTATTGTTTATATGCTTACCCCTTCTACATTTTTTGACATTTCTTTAGCCTATTCACACTTGGCCGGCCCGCGTCAATGAAGACCGTGACATCATTTCTTCACCCTATTTATTGCATTTGCATTTACATAAACATTCATTGAGGACAAAGCATTAGATAGGTGTGGGGGGTTGCTAACACTTTTTCTTTTTCTTTTTACCAAAAAAAAATCTCCAGATTGAAAAGAAATTTCATACTCTTTATAAAAAATACCAAAATGTTGTAGGAATTAAGGGAACCTTATTAATGAATCTTTATTTTTACCCAAATAAACAAGAAAGATTGGTTTGACTAAGAGTTGGGAGGGATAAGAAAAATAACTCATACCTTTTATTTAGCCTCAGTAGAATATGCATAAACCACACACACATGCTTTGGATTTAGAGACACAACCCTAGAAGAAAAAAAACGCTGGATAATTGTGCCTTAAGAAGCATGATTACTCACACCAAAAAAATAATCAATATAAAATATATAAGTAAATCTTGATTTCGTGGCCTACTCTACTTGCATATTTGACCTGAGGGGTGTTTTTCCACCTGGTGCCCTAAAACCATCTGGTTTGGGAGTCATCGGCTTGATATGTGTTACATAGTAAAGTAGAAAGCCTAATGAAATCAAGAATAATAGATAAATATTAATAAAATTAAATGATATTCAAATTTGAGTTGAAAAATCCCAAGCACATCACACTTACACATATGCATATCTATCTAAAGCAAAATAACAGAATGAGTTAGAAGTATAAGATCCTTTCTAAATTTAAAGAAAAACTATAATTTCTTCTTTTATGAAGGCTAAAGTATATAAGGACTTGTGAGGGTTGAACCTAATTCTTACATCATTCAGTCATTTTTACTTAGATGACTGAAAGTTCTTTCTCTTGAAGAGGTTTGCTAACAGCTAAATCTTTTTTTTCTTTTCACTTACTGAATTTTGTGGGTGCAATCCACTGAAAACCCTCAGTAGATAACACTCCTTCTCTAGGGAAAATCTAGAGGTTTAAAAGCTTGTTGCACATGCTCAGTGCAATCGTGTCACCTACGAAAGTAGTGTAATAATTTTTTTATTTTTTGTTTTGCTCGAGACGAGCAAAAGATAAGTGTGGGGGCGTAATTAGTCTCTAATTTTGCATAATTTTTATCACATCCGCATATTTATTTGATATAAAATTCTGCTAATAAAGCTTTGCTTGCTTGATCCTAGGTCCATGGTGTGCATATGAAGAAGAAGACCCTAAATCACCATTTAATGGGTGATTAAAGGTCTACCAAGTAGTCACTGACTTTAGAGTGGAGATTTTGTCAGCCAAGAGCATCAAATCTAGAAACCAAAAGTCCACCTGACAGGGAACATACATGACGACACGCTGCCCGAAGCCAAGCGTGCGCCGCCCTGGCATGGCCGCGAAAACGCGGCCTGGGCTGAGTTTCCACGGCCGTACGGGCGCGGACGCACCCAGGCTTTGGGCCAGCTGGCCCCCATTCCCCTGGTGCCAATAAATACCCCCTTGGGGTCTGAAGAGGAGGAGATCGAGAGTTTAGAGCATTGTTGTTATCTTGTTTTTAGGATTGTAGTTGGTGTAGTTTCTTCCTTCTTCTAGTTTTAGTTTTAACCATTAGAGTGAAAGAGAGAGAGTGTAAAAGTTATATTTGAAGGGTGACAAGCTAACACAAGTAACTACTTCTCTTTATTCTTTCAATTTACTTGTGTTTTCTATTTGCTTTTACTTTCTTGTTTTAGTATAACTCCCTTTCTCTTTGCTCCTTTTCTTTTATTGTTTCTTTTACTACCATGTCTAACTAACTCTTCCATTGCATGACTAACTAACTACTAACCCACTCATCTCTAACAACTTGATTGATAAACCCAAATGAGTCAATTGTGTCAAATAAGCCTTGTGCAAACAAGAGTTATGAGATCTTAAGACAAGGGTTCTAACTCTAACTTACATTTAAGTGTCCACTTTCTTATATTTCATGCTTAACGGGTTTTTGATGATCTATGGATTATATATTTTACTTGTTTTTTTAAGTTAGAGATTTTCCTTTTAACTTTGCCGATACCATTAGTGCACTTGTGTCTTCCCGTATTCTCGCCTTCAATTGGATCTTGATAAGGGAATGTCCAAATTTTTACCGTGTTAAGCTAAGTTATAGGAAGAACTTTCACTCGATTTCCATGTGAATAGTTCCTATACATAAGGGGTATGCTTGCCTATGATCCATCGTGAGGCTACATCTTCAAGAAGTTAGGGATTAGTGGGAACACTTAGTAGAAAGTTAGCCATGCGTTTTTACCATTAAGAAAATCCAACTTTACAAACCACCAAATCATTCTCAAACAATTCTTGAAACTAACTTGTTTTCATTTTCCAATTCTTTATTTAAAATAAAGAACTTTCTCTTTTCTTGAACAAAGAAGCCGCATCAAGCTTTCATCGCTCTTCCTCCTTGTGGATACGACCCGTATAGCCACTTCGCTACTACGGAAGAATCGCAAAAGCAGTAACATCGACCCACACTCTTTTTACTTATTCTTGTGCTTGCTTTTTGCTGATCAAGGGTTTGAGCCTTGGCTGAGGTTGAGGATGCACATCAAAGGGATATTTAGTGCCTCAAGGACGAAATAAAATCTCTTACTGAGCGAGATTAACTTTTTGTCCTTTTTCGCTTTTGTAATACTCCATCTTATTGAATAAGAGAGTGTTTGTGTCACTTATATAATTTTGATATGAATAATAAAAGTGATAATTTTTTTCATCTTGTCTTTATTTTCTTATTGTGTTTGAAAATCAGACAAACGAAGCGATTGAATTTGATTGCTAGAGGTTACGATTAACATAGCAACTTAAAGTTCGGTAATCCGCTAGATAATTTGAGAGGGTTACTGTCAGAGGTATGATGTTTAACTTGACAAGGGTTGAATTCGTGATTTGAATAAATTTTGTAGACTTGCTATCCTATTGATGAGAATAACAAGTGAAGTTTGATCCACTGGGAATTTATTAAAATTTTTACCGTCATAAGTATAATATTAATGTGACAAGTTTGTATTTGCAATTGAGAAAATTGAATTGTTAGAGGTGTGATATTAACTTGATAAGGATGTATGTTAGAGGCATGATATTAACTTAGTATCAAGAAGGTTTTGTTTTCATTGAGAAAACTGAGAAAATCATTGTCATAGATTTAGTGTTAACTTGACAGCGGGATGAATGCTAGAGGAGTGATATTAACTTAGCATTGGACGTCTCGATTTCGATGAGAAAGCTCGAGTGAAGATCATTATCATAGGTGTAGTATTTAACTTAATAATGAAATGAATACTAGAGGTGTGATATTTAACTTAGCATCGGGTGTCGCGAAAATCGAGAGAATCAATGTCATAGGTGATTATTAACTTAACATGGACTTATATTATGATATGAGAAATTTTGGTCAGAGGTGTAGTTTTTAACTTGACAAGAAAATTTTGTGATTTGAGTAATTTTAGTGGACTCGTCATTCTATTGAAGTGAATTGACAAGTTGAAATTTTATCCTACTGGGGATATGTTAGTTTTGCTGCCAGAGGTATAATGTTAACGTAACAGGTTCGATCTGTGATTATTTCGCTGGGAAAACAATTACAGCTTTTTGTGATTGTACCATTCCATGGACGGAAATTTGTAAGAGATTTTGGAAGGAAAGGCGGGATCAGGTCCCTCAAGATTTTTAGCAAACCCTCATCTATCAACAGAATTGATATGCCTTTACCAACTACCGTTTGAGTTGGGATAGCCATGCTATTCCCCTCAACATGATGAGTTATCGTGATTTTTTCGTTTGTTTTAAAGGCCAATTGTTTTCTCTATCCTTTAGCCACTGGAGATGTTGGATTAGCATAGTGTACCTCCTGGATTTTCACTGCGCAAATAACCTGGGGATCAAGGGGGTGGATGTGAATTCTGCAAAGATTTTGTCCAGGAATTAACCTTCCTCGTGGAGTCCTCTCTGATCCTCATTCGGTCGCCACACTTTGATATGAATGTAGAAACAGTGAAAAGTTTCTGCAAAGATACATCACAAACCTTCTTCAATGAGTTTGGCTTGATAAGCCATCAGATAAACTCATTCAGTCATCTCGTCATAAGAGTTAATCGATGACCACATCTTGATATGAATGTGAAAACAGTGGAAAGGCTCTGTAAAGATGAGTCACGAGCTTTCTTCAATGAGTTTGGCTTGATAAGCCATCAGATAACTCATTCAATCATCTCATCTGACTATTTGGATGTCTTGCCATTGGGTCGAGCGGTGATCACTTGAACAGAAGAAGGGAGACATGCCACCATTACATATGAAAAGTCAGGCTAGATAGGCCATTCTTATAGTTCGAGAAGAATGATCAGAAATAATAGTGCCTAAAACTGTTGATTAGGCATGCTTGACTTCAAAATATGGCCTATTCTTTTAAGTTGAAGAAGGGTGCATGTCTATATACTAAAGAAGAGTGGCAAGGCTAAAAACTGACATTTTTTCTTTGTTTTTTCTTTAATATTTATATCATGCATCATAATGTCACCTATGTTTGGTCGGCTCAATGTCGATCGATCGTGATGTGATCCGTTGAATGAGAAAGCTTTCCTTTGGCGCTCTTCCGAACATCTTGTATCTCAAACCCTAATCCATCTGATTGATTAGGGTGGAACTTCGATCAGAGGTGTAATGTTAACTTGATCATGAGAAGAGTGACAAGGCTAAAACTGAAGTTTCTAACTTTGTCATTGCTTCGATGCTGACATCATGCATCATAGTGTCAGCAATGTTCGGTCAGTCCGGCGTCGGTCAACCGTGATGTGATCTATTGAATGAAAAAGCTTTTCTTTGGCGCCCTCCTAACATATTTGATCTCAAATCCTAATCCATCTGATTGATTAGGGAGAACTTTGATCAGAGATGTAGTATTAACTTTATTATGAGAAGAGTGACAAAGCTAAAACTGAAGTTTCTAACTTTGTCATTGCTTCAATGTTGACATCATGCATCATAACATCAGGAAGCTGAGGCATCTGGAGAAGTGGTGGCAGGTACCATTTTGGTCCACTCAGTTCCAGTCTTATCACTTTTTGACTCTGGTGCATCACATTGCTTCATATCCAGTAGATTTATTGCCTTGCACTCTATACCCCTAGTATGTTTGGGTAACCAATGGGAAATTAGTACGGGGAATGGGGTAGTCACTACTAACAAGATTTGCAAGGCGTGCATTGTGGAGTTATGTGGTAGGAAGTTAGAAGCCGACATGTTCGTACTAGACACTGGAGGGTACGATGTGATCTTAGGCATGACTTGGCTCAGCAAGTATCATGCGGTGATCGACTGTCGGAACAAGAAGGTGATCTTCAGGATTCCACACCAACCGGAGTTTCAGTTCTTTGGAGAACGCAAGCCTCTTCGGAAGGTAGATCAACTGGATTGTGCCACTGCAGAAGATAAGAAGATGACGGTGTCAGTGTGGAATGAATTCCTGGATGTCTTTGAGGAGATATCAGGACTCCCACCTGACAGAGTTGTGGAGTTCTCTATTGACCTTATTCCAGGAGCGACTCCCATCTCTAAAGCACCGTACCGGATGGCACCAACTGAATTAGCCATATTGAAGGAGCAACTACAGGAGTATTCGAACAAGGGTCTGATTAGACCGAGTACTTCACCTTGGGGAGCACCAGTATTGTTGGCAAACAAGAAGGATGGTGGCAAGAGATTATGCATTGATTACAGAGAGTTGAACAAAGTCACCATCAAGAACAAGTACCCTTTGCCGAGAATTGATGATCTATTTGATCAACTTCATGGAGCCCAAGTGTTCTCGAAGTTAGATTTGCAGTCGGGGTACCATCAGTTGAAGGTGAAGAAGGAAGACATCCAGAAGACAGCATTTAGGACTCGTTATGGTCATTATGAGTTCTTAGTTATGCCCTTTGGAGTTACAAATGCCCCAGCAGTCTTCATGGACTTGATGAATAGGATCTTCTCTCCCTATCTGGATAAATTTGTATTAGTATTCATTGATGATATTTTGGTCTATTCCAAGAATAAAGAGGAGCATGCGGAGCATCTGAGGATTGTGCTACAGACTCTCCGACTAGAGCAGCTTCATGCCAAACTTAGCAAGTGTGAGTTCTGGCTGGAGAGTATAGCATTCTTGGGCCATATTGTTTCTAAGGAAGGAATCTCGGTGGATCCTAGTAAGATTCAGGCGGTGAAGGATTGGCCGACTCCGAAGTCCGTGACAGAGATCAGGAGCTTCATCGGACTAGCTGGATATTATCGGAGGTTCGTGCAGGACTTCTCGAAGATTGCAGCTCCATTGACCAAGCTGACCAGGAAAGGAGAGAAGTACTTATGGACTGAGGAGTGTGCGTCTGCTTTTGAGGAGTTGAAGAACAAGTTGATTTCGGCTCCAATCTTGAAGACTCCTTCAGGGACAGGAGGTATGGTTGTGTATTGTGATGCCTCAGGGAAGGGCATTGGATGCGTATTGATGCAGCATGGACATGTGGTGGCTTATGCATCCAGGCAGTTGAAGCCTCATGAGAAGAACTACCCAACGCATGATCTAGAGTTGGCAGCTGTGATCTTTGCGTTGAAGATATGGAGACATTACTTGCTTGGTGACCGAGTGTTGATTTACACTGATCATAAGAGCCTGAAGTACATCTTCACTCAGAAGGAGTTGAACATGAGGCAGAGGCGATGGCTTGAGTTGATGGCAGATTATGATATAGATCTGCAGTATCATCCTGGCAAGGTTAATGTTGTGCCAGATGCCCTGAACAGAAGACCTGAAGCCAACATAGTTATGTTGCTCACTCAGCAGAAGGAGCTACTCAAGGAGATGAGGCGGCTAGATTTGATGGTGATTCGGAGGACCAGTGGATCCGTGCAGTTGATGGCATTTCAGATCCAGCCGACACTGATGGAGGAAATCAGAGAAGCTCAGAAAGAAGATCCTAGATTGCTGAAGTTCAGAGAGCAAGTGGAGGCAGGACTGAGGACAGATGTCTGCATACATCCTGATGGTGCACTCTATTTCAGGGGTAGAATTTGTGTGCCTCAGGGGGAGATTAGACAGAAGATATTGGCTGAGGCCCACAGCTCAGCTTACTCTATACACCCTGGAGGAACTAAGATGTATCAGGATCTGAAGCAACATTTCTGGTGGAATGCGATGAAGAGGGAGATCGCACAATTTGTGGCGAAGTGTCTAGTGTGTCAGCAAGTGAAGGCTGAACACCAGAGACCAGCTGGATTACTACAGCCTTTGCCAATACCAGAATGGAAGTGGGAGCATATTACTATGGATTTTGTCACCGCTCTACCCCGCAGTCCAAAGGGGAACAATGCAGTATGGGTAGTTGTTGACCGTCTTACTAAGTCAGCACATTTCATACCCTTCAGAGTGGGGCAATCTACGGAGCTTCTAGCAGACAAGTACATGAAGGAGATTGTTCGACTGATAGAGTTCCTGTGAGTATCGTGTCGGACAGGGACACGAGGTTCAGATCTCGCTTCTGGGAGAGCCTTCAAGAGAGTCTGGGGACCCGTCTGAAGTTCAGCACATCTTATCATCCAGAGACAGACGGACAGTCTGAACGGACCATCCAGATCCTAGAAGACATGTTGAGGGCTTGTATGATAGACTTCAAGGGATCGTGGGAAGACCATCTACATTTGGCAGAGTTTTCCTACAATAATAGCTATCAGGCGAGCATCAAGATGGCTCCATTCGAAGCCCTTTACGGCAGAAGATGCAGATCACCATTATATTGGGATGAAGTTGGTGAGAGAAGGCATTTGGGACCGGATGTGATAGTACAGGCAGTGGACAAGATCAGGACCATCCAAGAGCACCTTCGTGCAGCACAGGACAGACAGAAGAGTTGGGCAAATTCCAAGAGAAGACCATTGGAGTTTCAAGCGGGAGAGCATGTGTTTCTGAAGATATCTCCGACCAAGGGAGTGATCAGATTTGGTGCACGTGGGAAGCTGAGTCCGAAGTGTATAGGCCCGTTTGAGATATTGGAGCGAGTTGGAGAAGTGGCCTACAGATTGGCACTGCCTCCATCACTGGAAGGAGTGCACAATGTGTTCCATGTGTCACAGCTGAGAAGATACATTAGGGATGAGAGCCATGTATTGGATTATTCAGAGTTGGAGTTACAGCCGGATTTGTCATATGTTGAGCAACCAATGGCTATTGTGGACAGAAGTGTCAAGACCCTGAAGAACCGGACCATCCCGTTGGTGCTTGTTTCATGGAACAGGCATAGTCCGGGAGAAGCAACTTGGGAGCGGGAAGACGTCATTCATGACCGTTACCCGCATCTGTTCGAGCCTTGAGTGGTGATATTCTCTTGTACTTCATCTCTTGTCTTATCAATTATTTATTTCCATGTTCACCTCTTGCCTTATAGGAATTTCGAGGACGACATTTTTGTTAGGTGGGTAGATTGTAGCACCCCGTACCCGGGATACGTACTCAGATACGAGTCCTAAAATTTTTTTTCGACTATATTGCTCAATTTCCTTCCTGTATGTGTTTTTGAGTTGTTATTACTTATGTTCTTGAGTATCGGATCTGGATTCTCAGACCGAGAGTAAGCCCTGACCCGGACCGGGAACCCGATACTTGCCAGTAGCCCGATTTGACTTTCTAGTAGTCTGATTTGACTGATTTTAGTTTAGAGACTGTTTTCTAATATTTTAGATTTTTTATGATTTTCTGGAATTTTCTGAAATTTTTCTGCAAAATCTCCAAAACCGGTGTCGATCGGTATCGCTGACCGATTCCCAGATTTTTAGTTTTCAAATAGGTTTGAATTTTCAGAAACAGCTTTCACAGTACTTCTTAGAATTTCATTTTCTATTTAAATACATTTTTTTGAGATTTTTCTAAATTTATCAAAATTTTACCGATTCTGGTGTCGGCCGGTATTGCCGGAAGATTCCAGGATTTTTAATTTGAAAACTACATAGAATTTCTCAAATCAGATTTCACTGTGTATCTTAGAATAATATTTTCTATTTTTGAGAATTTTTCGGTATGTTTCTGAAACAGTCAAATTTTTTACTTATTTAAATAATAATATTTTTACTGGCAATTTCTTTTCTGGCTTTTCCGTCCTCTACTCTCCTACTTTATGCTACAGAAATTTTAGTAAATAAAATAGATAATAATAAAAAATTTTAAATACTTTATTTCTTTTAATTTCTTATTTTTCTCAATTTTCTTACTTTTATTTCATTTTCTTTTATTATTATTAATTCCTCCCCCCTAATTACCGGCTTTATCCACGACCACCGCCGCCCGCAGCCCCCCGACAGTCATGGGCTGCCGCAGCCCTACACCCCCCTACACCATTAATTCAACCCATTCCTCCCATCCTATTAAACTACTTCATCCTCCATTTTCAACATAAATCCAAAATCCAAAGAAAATCAACTTCATCTTCCTCCTCCAAACAACCCACTCACGCATCACTTCCACCGCCGCCTCCACCTTCACCACCACCACCTCCGGCCACCTCTAAACCCCCAATCAACTCCCCAACAACTCCTCTTCACAATACCATCTCATTCCACCACCAAGAGCCACCCACCACCTCCAATTTCTCCAAAACCCACCTCCATTACCACAACTCCATCTCCAAAATTCTCCATCACCACCAACAAATTTTCCATTCTAATCAACCCAACAACACCTCCTCCTCCTTCTCCAACTCCCCACAACTTCCAATCACCACCACAACCACCACAACCACCATCTTCCACCTCCATCAAAATCACCACCACCACATCAAAACACCACCCAACACCACTTCCTCCTCCCCCCAACCTCGCGCGCGCGCCCTGCTCGCCGCCGCCGCGCCGCCGCCGCCGCCGCCACGCCGGCCGGCCACCGCCGGCGGTGGGAGCCGACCACCCCCTCCCTCCTTCTTCTCTTTTCTTTTCTTTTCTTTCTTTCTTCTTTTCTTTCCTTAAATCTTTTCATTTCATTCTCTTTCTTCCCTAATATAAAAACACTTATCTCTCCTTTCCAAAAATACCCCCCACCATTCCCTCAAACTACTTCCCCATATTTACATCAATACCCTCCTCCTTTTAATTCCAAACAAATTCCAAAATAAACCATATTTTCTCTCTCCTACAATTTTCCTCCTCTCTCTCTCTCTCTCTCTCTCATTCCCTCTCTAATAATTTTTATGAATATTTATAAGTATATATTCTAATATATGTAATTACGGGCTAGTAGATTCTCGTGCGGGTCGCCGATTTTCTGGACTTTAACCGGTATTTTCGTCCCGGTTTCAGGCGAGTGCTATTTACTAAATTAAAAATAATTACCTTGGTATTTGCAACATGATATTGACATGTGGATACTTTAATATGCCTAATACTTGCTATTATAATTTTTAGTAAATAATTGCCTTGTTATATTTAATTCCGATAATTGTTATAATTAATTCCGATAATTACCATGCTATATTTAATCCCAACATTTGCCATGCTATATTTAAATTCGATAATTGTCATATTTAATTCTGATAATTGTCATGCTATATTTAATTCTAATAATTACCATGCTACATTAATTCCGATAATTTTCATGCTATATTTGACACCGGTATTTACCCTGCTATAGTTGACACCGATATTTGCCATGCTACACTTGACCCGTGACATCTGACACTGGCACACGGTATTTACACTGGTACACAGTATTTACACTGATATGATATTCATGACTGTGGCACTTAGTATTTACACCGGTACTCGATATATGGACCCGGTATTCGAGATATGACATACTTGACACCCGTACCTGACACATGGTTTATGATATGTTTTCATGCGGTACAAATACATGGACTTGACATCATGACTCTTGACTGGACACTACCACCCCTGATGCCTGATTATATGACATATCCATGACTATTACTTTTACGGGGACATGACATGATTATTATTATTAATTACCAGATATTTGGTACTCCTGAACTCCTGTACTCCTGTATACTTGGACCCCTGAAATAGGGAGACTCTTGATATTACTCCTGATATTATACTCCTGTTGATCCCCGTAATAGGATAACCATGGATATTGTAAATTTGTGAATACCCTGTAAACATTATTATATGAAACTCTGTCATATTTAAATAACTTACACCGGGATGGGGAAATTGATGGGTATCGATATAGCTTCTGTGTTTATGGTGGCCATAAATATGTTGTACAACTTCCTGTAGGATTCGACCTGGTAGGCCACCAGGCGCTTCCGAGGGGTGTACTGGCACCCCTACCCCCTTGCCTGCCTGTCCGGGTGTGCTATAATCCCCTAGGTATATCCTGTGGGGAACGGTGACACTCTATTCCTGTTCGGGCGTATATTAAGACCTTCGGGCATATAGTAAGTCCCGGTACCTAGCGGTACGTTCCGGCTCAGTACCGGATACTCCTGGACCGTTGTCCCGGGCATGCACGGGACCCATTCTAAACATGGTTCGTCGTTCCCCATCAATTTCCAATAACTAGTCTTGCTTGATTTGTATGCGGAAGTATATGGCACCGGTCATATACCGAAACATACAAATTGAACGAGTCTTAATAATAATAACTTGATAATTGACTTATGGCTACATGACTACTGTTACTTACCATTTAGTTACCCCATGCTTGCTAACTTGATTACATGACCTGCTACACATGCTTTATTTCATGATTCGCTATTCATTGTGATTATTCCATGTTTATTTATCTTGGTACATTATACTTGGCATGATGCACTTACTTTTATTTATATTTGCCACTTGGCTTCTTTATGCACTCGCTGGGTTGCCCACTAACAACCCTGGATTTGTATGTTCAGATTTGTCAGGTTGGACTGAGGTGGACCCATCAGCTGAGGATCAGGCCTACCTCGAGGAGCAGGCAGATCAGCAGTAGTTCCGCCTAGTCTTTTCCGCTCACGAGATTCTCACTCTTCCAGCTCGTGAGTTTATCTTTTGTATTTCTGTACAGTCCTACTTTTGTAGTACCTGGTGATGTAATATTATGTCACAATTCGTGATAACTAAGTACTTGTACTGTTTTGGTATTGGAATGTATAATATCACGTATTTCCGCACTCTGATCCCTGTATTGTGATGTATTGATGCTTAGCGTACATACGGGATGGTTCCATCGCCCTGCGTATGTACGTCGCAGTGGCGTCTCCGTACCCGCCGGGATCGGGGCGCCACAAAGCGCCAATAACCTTGCAACATGCTTAAAGCCATCAAGACTTGTACAAACCTGAAATTCATTCTAGAATCTTTATTAGTACCAAATAGCTTTTGTATGTTTTGTTATCATCAAAACTATATAAATGGAGAGTGTAACCTTTTGGGCCAACAGATCTAACACGCATGGCATCGCTTAGTATAAGCAATGGCGCCAGAGATCATTTTCGGCCAATAGTAGCCCAGTCTTTGAAGTTGGTCTCCGAGCTTAGGTCCGAGTTGGTGAGCTCTGCACATACCACCATGAGCTTTCCTGAGTGCCTCTTGTGCTTCTTTGTGTGAGAGGCAGCAGAGTAAGATTCCATCATACGATCTGCGATATAATGTTCGCGTAATCACATTGTAGTAGAATCGAGGAGCCTTTCTTCTGATGGCGGTGCCTCTTTGGGATCGTCAGGAAAGATTTTATATAAGACGAAGTCAATGAATGGGAATCGCCAATCCCTGAGTTTCGGATATGTTGAGCTCTCTAGGACTTTTTTGACTTGAAGGTCTCCTTTTGTAGTTTGACTTTCGTCAAAAGCGAATTTTGAGTAGTACAAGTCGTGGCTGTAGACGAGTACTTTCTCCATAGCTCCGATTGGAAAGGCCAACGAAATAACGAGAGACCCCAATGCATCTGCATGCACATTTTGGTGACATGGTACATAATCAATGTAGAAGCTTTTGAACTTCTCTGCCATGTTAATAGTTGCGGTATGATAGGGCACCAAATCTTCATGTCAGACTTCATACTCCCCGCGAACCTGGTTGACGATGAGCTTTGATCACCGTACGCTTTGAGATTTTTGACTCCAATCTCTTCAGCAAGTTGCATCCCGATCAAGAGAGCATCATATTCGGCGATGTTATTAGAACACGGCTCGGTTTAAGAGAATGCATGATGGATCACGTAGTTTTGTGGAGATATGAGTATTATCCCAACTCCAGCTATAATGTTTCCTGTAAGACCCATTCTTGATGCGCCATCAAAAAATAATTACCAGACTTGCTCTTCAAAAATGTTTGGGTCATGTAGACTTTAACGATCTCATTTGGGCGATCTTCGTAAAGTCTGGTTGCTCTTAGATCTGAATATTCAGCCAAGAAATCTGACACTGCTTGTCCTTTCGTAACTTTTTGTGGCAAAAATTGTATCTCATATTGTGAGAGCAATATAGCCCATTTCACCAATCGACCATTTAGTGATGATGGTTTTATCATAAACAACCTCAAAGGATTAACTTTTGAAATGACGTGAATAGTCTGGCCTACTAGATAGTGTTATATTTTTTGGACAGCAAAAACTAAGGCTAGACACTCCTTTTCGACCAGGTTGTAACGATGTCCCGCTCTGATCATGGTTCTACTAAGGTAGTAGATTGCTCGCTTGTGTTCTTGATCATTATTTTTGACCAGTAAAGCTCTTAGAGAGTGATCCATAACTCGAACGTATATCAGGAAGGGTTTCTCTGATACTGAAACAGCAAGGACAGGTGGATGCGTGAGGTATTGCTTGATTTCTTTAAACGCTTCTTGGCAATCATTATCCCAAATAAATGAGACTCCCTTCTTCATCAGCTTGGTGAAGGGTTGGCAACATCCTAATAGATTCAATATGAATCTACGGATGTACGCTAGCCATCCTTGCAATCCTATGAGTTCTCTAAGATTTCTTGGAGGTTGCATTTCCTGAATGGCACCGACTTTCTCGGGGTCGAGGTGGATTCCTTTGGATGTTACGACGAATTCAAAGAATTTGCCACTGGCTACCTCCAGGAAGGACTTGATTGGGTTCATCTTCAGTTGATGCTCCCGCGTGATGTTGAATACTCTCCTCAGATCTGCAATGTGATCACCTCTGGCGCGATTTTTCATTACAATATCATCTACGTAGCACTCTACGGTCTTGCGTATATGCTCATGAAAGATTGTATTCATTGACTGTTAATATGTCGCCCCTACGTTCTTCAAGCGGAAGGGCATCACGGTGTAGTAATACACCCCAGTGGCATTCTAAAAGATGTATTCTTTTCATCTTCAGGGTACATCTTGATTTGATTGTATCCTAAAAATCCGTTCATGAAAAACAGCCTCTCAAAACCACACCTATTGTCAATCATAACATCCATGATCGGGAGAGAGAATTTGTCTTTAGGACATGCAGCATTTAGATCACGAAAGTTGATGCAAATCTGAATTTTTTCATTCTTCTTGGTGATGGACACGATGTTGGCTACCCAGTCAGGGTGTTGTTCTTCCCTGATGAAACCGGAGTCTATGAGCTTTTGAACTTCTAATTCAATTGCCTCCATTATTTCTGGATGGAACTGTCGTTGTTGTTGCTTGACTGGTTTCATATCTGAATTGATGTTGAGGCGATGCATAGACACTTGAGAATCAAGTCTGGGCATGTCCTTGTAGTTCCAAGCGAAGACGTCTATGTACTCTTGTATAAGATGTATTAGGTATTCTTTCTCGAAAAGTGGTAAGCTTTCACTTATGAAGATGGATTTGGGGTTAACCTTATCTCCTAGATTTATTTGAATCACTTTTTCATCTGTTGATGGCTCACGCTACTCAAAGTGAATATCTCAGAGAGTGTTCAGGTGTTTGATCCAGAGATCGGTGTGAATAGATCATTCCTTCATCCTCGTCTTCATCCTCCAGTGGGCTGGTTGAAACCATATTGACTGAAAGACCTTCGAAGAGAGTGCCGACACTGATAACTGATTCCCATGAGGAGCGCCTAATGAGTGTTATGATATAACAATTCCTCAGACTCAGAGCCCGATGGGATTGGATTTGACACGTAGCCTAATCCCCTCCGAGTTTGATGATAGTAGTCAGGGGCCTTTCCTTTTGGGACAAAGGATTAGAGCAATGTTCATCTTCCTTGGCCAAAGTTCAAGCCGAACCTTTTCATCAGGTCATACCCCATATTCTCCATCATACGACATGCATTTGGCCCGTAATGGAAGAACTGTGGGGCTCAGGATTATCTTCTGAGCTTTCACGAGTCACTAGTTCAGACTCGATTTTACCAAATAGAATCAACTTTTGACCTTTGCATTTAACTGGCACTTCGAAGAAAGTTCCTTGTGCATCGCTAGTATTTTCGCTCACCATGAAGGATGACTTGATTAGTGCATGCAGTGATGTCAGAGCATCTACCACTGACCATTTGGTTACTATCCATGTCAGTACTAGTGTCTGACAGTACAGAATCAGAAGCAAACGTAGAAAAGTAAACCAAATCTAAGTCTTCATTGATACATCACTCGCCTTGAACATTGGTAGTGGTATTGAAGCTTATCAATGCTCGTTATAAGAGGATTTATTTTCCAAAGACATTCTTCTTCTGTCTCTGGTTCCGTGCTCGCTTCATTGCCAAAGTCTGATTTTTCTGGCTGGAGATTCTCATCAGTCTCAGGAGAATTTGAGTAAAGGAGGGAGTCAGTAAAGTAGTTCTTTACCCCCCTTGAATGGATACCTTTTAGCAATCAATGCTCTTACTCTTCTCTGTTCATCAGCATATTTCATTAGTTGATGAAGGATAAACGGGACGATGTAGTTATGGTGGATCCATGTTCGTCCCAGCAATAGGTTGTAAGACGTGTCGGCATCAATGACATAACACGTCACTTCAGATTTCAAATCTCCAATTTGGCATCTGAGTTTGATCTTGCCCATCGGACACGTACCATTAGCATTGAATCCATAAATGATAGTTTGTATAGCGCTCAATGATGGGTGAGAATTCCTATGTGCTGCATGACCTGGCGGAGTATAATGCTCAACGCGGATCCTGAATCAACCTGAATGTGGATCACTTCAAATGATCCAATGTCCCTTGTATAATATAAGGGTCTATTATGTCTCCCCTTTATTTCATATCCTCCAGAAAGAATATGATGCATGGGGAACATCTGGAGGTCTGATGACAGTGTCCATCGTCTTTCTCCTATGGGATGGCGGGAATCTGGGTTAAGAAAATCTTAGAATCTGCCAATGCTTCTCTTAGAGCTTTCTTTGTGGATTTAAAAAGTCTAAGAAGCTCGTACAAAGTGATTCGAGCAGGAATGTTGGCCAGCTGAGCCAAAACATCAAAGCAAAAGGGGGTTAATGGTCTCACATCATCTTTTTAAAGGGCTTTGGCATAACGAAGCTCCTTCTGTTTATCCATAAGCTGCTTTGTGGATTGCTCGACCATTTCCTTCACTGGTTGGGAAAAGCTTGCTATCGGGTGACCATACTGTTTTAAGTACAGCGTGTCGGATTGGGTCTTCGATGTGAAAGGAGTGTTTATATCAGCAGTTAAGGCAGACTCCTCTTCTCCTAAACTGGTGAGGGAAGTAACATCTTCCTCAGTTTCTGTGGCAGAGATTCCTACCATATTATTAGAGGATGCTTTAGCCTTATCTTTAGATTTTCTGTGTGTAACAGTTATCCATTGTTGACTTCGATAATGTCAGGGTGTACCCATATTATCTCTCCTCGAGGAGTAGGAACAGGGACAAGGCCTTTTTCCTTTTTGTTGTGGGGATCAGTATTGATCACCCTCAGTTCTCCTTTCAAGATGAAAACCACTCCGGCTGGTACTAACGGAAGTTCTTTGCCATATTAAAGGGACGTCATGTTAGCCGTCACTTTCTTCTGCTCTGGATGGAGTTTGAGGACATCCGCGTCGGTTAGAACTTGAAGAACATCCTTGAAGATGTAGGAGTTCTTCGTAGAATGCCCCAATGTCATGTGATATAAACAATAGTTGGGATCATCAGTCTTCCTGACTTCGTCAGGGCATCTGACCTCTGACAATTTAAGTTTGTTACTCATCTGAAGTAACTTGAACAGAGGGACCACATACTCATCTTTGGAGGAGTATGCTTTACTGGCACGTGCTTGGCCGAGAGCTCCACCCCCTCTGGTTGATTGGGGTTTCGAAGGTGATTTAACCTCTATTGCCAGATTATCTCATCTTTTTAGCTAAGAAGACGACTCTAGATTGCGTCATGTCGATTTATCGATCTTAGTTTACTGTCTTTCTCTTCAGCTCTGACCTGGGCGACTATTTCTACTGCCTGCTCGCCTTGTTTCGCCAGTTGCTTCCAAGAACGACATTTCACCACTTCTATCTGGGCGAGAAGTGCAGTCTGTAGGTTATGGCGACATGTTTCCACCAGTGTGGATTAGGATATTCCACTAGGATAATGGAATTCCATACTCTGAAATCTCTCCCCAAAAGTCTTGATAGACTCTCTTTTCTTCTGCTTCATGGCAAGGAGAGTCGACATTGCTACCTCCGTATCGTCTTCGAAGAAGCGACTTAAAAATAGCTTTTCTAAGTCGGCCTATATTTTGATAGAGTCGGCGAGCAACTTCATGAACCACTCAAAGGCAACCCCCTTGAAAGTGCCAATGAATAAATGAGCCATGATAGCATCGTTCGATACTACGTACCCAGTTTGAAATTTAAAGTAGTATATGTGTTGGTTCGGTGACCCTACACCATCGAAAGTGAAAAACACCTAGAGGGGGGTGAATAGGTGTAAGTGCTAATCTAAGAAACTAAATGCGAACTATATGAACTAGATGCGGAAACTAATGCAAATCTTGCAACACACTTAATACAATACAACAAGTGTAGCCGAATTCCCCGTGAAGGGCTCTGGACTAACTCCTCTTGATTCCCCTTGAAATGGGTTGAGGTGCTATGTGAAGCTCTTGTTGGATGAGTATAAGTGATGCACACACAAACAACCAAGCATATACAAGATATAGCAATATGAAATATGCAAGGTACAACACAAGCAAATAGATATGATATGATAATATGAATTATGCTCAACACAAGCAAATATGATATGATGTTATGTATGATGCTTTGCACAAATAAATGAGAGAGAGTTAAAGAGACAAGTGGATCAAACGCAAAGACCAAGATATGTTTCGAGGTTCGAGCACCTTGCTCTACATCCCGCCTACACCACCGTGTAGGATTTCCAATCCACTATCTCCCATCGAGGGAACCTCTACCAAAGAGGATTTGTTACAACTCTAGGAGTACCGAACTCCTCTCTCAAACAACCACCTCACAACCGAGGGGTAGGCCCGTAGCCAATACAACAACCAACACCTCTACCGAAGAGGGTTTACAACCAAACTCCACCTCTCACTAGAGGGAGCAAACCAATCACCCGATCACCTCTACCAAAGAGGGATACACAAAGAACAAGGGTGTTTACAACAAGTGGTTCCAAAGACCACAAACTCAATCTCTCTTTTCTTTTTCTCTTTTTCCACAAAAAACAAGATCCTAAATAGATTAGGATAGAAGATAGCTCAAGTGTGGAAACTAGGTGTTTTTGAAAACAAGCAAAAAAGAAAAACTACTTGGGAAATCTCTTGTAAAAGTTAGAAAATGAAAATCAATACAATATCCCAAACCCTAGTTTTCTTTGATTTTCCAAAAACCCAAAACAATACAAAGATAAATCTTTTTGGCACAAAACTCTTTTGAAAACTCTTTTAAAACAGTAGAGAAAGTCTGAAAATTTGTCTCTAAAAACCTTGGCCAAAATCCCAAAGAGTTGGGGTTTATATAGGCTAAACCAGAAACTAGCCGTTAGAGCTGAACTGGCAGCTCTGACAGGCAGCGGTCGACCGGCCCGGTCGACCGCCAACGGTCGGAAATGTGACCGTTGGGCAACCACGGTCGACCGGCCCGGTCGACCCAAACAAACAGAAAGCACTGCTCTCATCCCGGTCGACCGGCCCGGTCGACCGTCCCTGTGACTCC
This sequence comes from Agave tequilana, assembly GCA_038442645.1. Classification (NCBI taxonomy): domain Eukaryota; kingdom Viridiplantae; phylum Streptophyta; class Magnoliopsida; order Asparagales; family Asparagaceae; genus Agave; species Agave tequilana. The sequence continues at coordinate 198,611 of JAVJIF010002946.1, forward strand.
AAACGTGCACAGATTTGTGCACGTCGGTCGACCGGCCCGGTCGACCGACTTCACCCAAGTCGACTAGGTCAGGTTGACTAGTAGACTGATTGAAGCCTGGAACAAAAATCTGGGTCAGAAAACACTATAAAATATTTTTCTAAAAATCTTTTAACACTTCTAAAAATCACCAAAAATAGTTTTATCATTTTGCATTGATATATAAACATGTGGTAAAAAGTTTAGCTCAAATATCAATCAATATGAACTATTTTTGTGTCTTATCATTTTTACCAAAAACCAAAACTTGTATTTTATCAAACTAGACTTTTCCAAAACATAAATAGGATAGTCAAAATAAGTTTGTTTAAAAGTTAAGCATGCATGTATAGAGTGAAACAACTATACATATATCAATTAAACTTATTTTGATAAACTATTCATGAAAACCAAAACCAAACATAAAACTTGTGTGTATTGTGCACTTGAGCATATCAACTATACTAAGCTTTACAAATGGATCTAAAACATACTAAACTAACTATGATACCTAAGTCTTCTTGATGACCTCCATCTTCAAGTAGACTTGCTCCCAAACGCGTGATCCACCGAGTGCAAATGAAAGGTCTTTAAGCTTTGGCACCGGAATCACTTGATAAGCTTCTAAACTCCTTGTTGAAGCTAATCACCAACTAATATCTTGGTTAATGATCTGAAACTTAAACAACACAAGATTATTAGTAAACATAACTACATGAGTTAATCATCATCAAAACTAGAGTGGAAGGCCTTTGGGCCAACAATCTCCCCCTTTTTGATGATGACAAAACTCATGGAGTTATATATGCATGGATTAAAGTTAAGCTTCAAGGAAGCTCCCCCTTAACTCATGCATAGCAAATAAACATAAAGATATGCAATAGAAGCTCATAAACATGTATGCATCAACATGCATAAAACAAGATACCAAATACAAAAACATGCTTTTGATACCAATAAACATCAAACCTAAAAACGATGCTCTTGATACCAATTAAACGACAAACTACAAAACAAAACATGCATATAAAACATGTGCATATTAACTCAAATTCTTCTCCCCCTTTTTGTCACTCATCAACAAAGGGGTAAGCAATCATAACCATAAGTAAAATGAGGGGTAAAATATCTTTCTCCCTTTTTGTCAATCAAAACAAGAAAAGCAATGTTCTTCCCCTTTTTGTCTTAAAACAAAAACAAAGTCAATAAGGGGTTTCAATCAGTTAGAAACATGTTATGCCTCTAGATACCAATTAAAAAAAATGAAAACAACATCTTGATACCAATTGGAATAATTGTTCATTTTAATCATGTGATATCAAATGAAAGTAAACATAATTCTTTAAGGCATAAGGATACCAATTGAAAATAAACATAAGATCAATAAATGTTATATGCTATATACATTCATGAAGAGGAAGACGCTAAGTTAGCTTCCCTACACATATGCATTACATGAAGAAGGGATGACAAGCCCCAATTCACATAACACATATTATGTAATGCATAAGAGGAGATGTGAAGCTCCCCCTACACACGTGTATCACATAAAGAAGAGATGTCAAGCTCTTCAATACAAGATACACTCATCATGAATCTATATGTAGAAGAGATGTTAAGCTCTCCTTGCATATAGTCAATACAAATCAAAACTTTTGTATTTTTCTTTAAACAAAAAAAAATTTTAGATACCAATTTAAAACACAAGACATCTTGATATCAAAAGATAGTATTTTTCTTTTTAAGATCATATGATACCAATTTGAAAGTCTTTAAAATTCATTTTTTTTAAAGTCATAAAGTGTGGGAGTAGGAATCAAATACCAATTGAAATACAAAAACAAATTTTCTCCCCCTTTATGAGATACAAACATAATACATGCATAGGCTTGAAATAAGATACCAATAAAAAAAAACTAAATAAGATACCAATTAAAAAAAACTAAAAAAAAATCAATTGAAATAAAGTTAAAGCTCATGGTGTTGGGTTATGCTAGAGCTTGAGTAAACAAAAACTAAAATTTGTGATATTTTTGATCAAAAATAAAACATATATGTATGAAAATTAGATACCAATAGAAATTGATATCATTTAAAGAACATACATACACAATAAACAATTATGAGTATACAAAAAGGATCAAATTGATACCAATTGAAAGAGTTCAATGATACTAATTGAAAAGACAATAATAGCATGTGTATACCTCATATCTCAACGAAGAATACGAACTAGTTAAAATGAAAAGTTTTGTTAACTAGTACGAAATCCTTCAAGTAAGGAATAAAACAAAATAGTTTTTCATAAAACATGAAATCCACATGATAATCAACACTCTAATTCAATTAAGCATAGATATGACTCATGAAAACAAACCATGAGCAAATGTAGAAAAGTGAGTGTACAAATAAAGTGTGAAGATCATAATCATGAAAATTTTTCATTAAGCTCAATTATTCCTTAAAACATGAAACATGAGAAATCATCAAAACTTATTTAATCTTCAATGGCATATGTATGTCATGTACAAACTAAAATATACATACATATCTAAACACAAAGAGTCCACAAATTATATATGCATTAAGGCACGTGGCTCAAAAAGGATATATATGTATATGAATAGTTTGAATTAGATGGACATATACATGAAGTTAAACATAAAATATGAAAAACTTAAATTTTCATTAAACCAAAATTCATTTCAAGGTGTATGTATGAATTGTCAACACAATAAGTATACATACATATCCCTAAACACAAATGAGTCCATATATATAGATTTGCATGAAAGGCAAATGACTCAAAGGGGTATCCATGTATGTCTTAAAGTTTGGCAATACAAACATATACATGAGTGAAACAATCATAAAATAAATCCAAAAATAGGAATACAAGTTTAACATGTATGAATCATCAAAACTAGACTATACTAGCACATCTAATGGGTTCAAATAAGCATTCAATTCCAACTATATATAGATTTATTTGTAGCCCACTCTATGTACAAGTATATAACTAGTCTTAATGAAAACTAACACTTAAACATATATTCAAATCATTAAGCATCAAAACAAGATAAAAAACTCATCATGATAAAGCTAAAACATGATTACTATAAAAATTCACATGTATTAGATTCATGATGTACATTATAGCTTAAACAAAAGTGAGAACACTAAGTATGGGATCATATAAGCATGTGTGTCTCAAATACTATACATGTATGTCAAGGAACTAATAAACATGGTATTTACATATTAATCCTTAGACAATGAAAACATGCTATAAAACATCAAAACATGTAATAATGATAAGAATGAAAAGCATGTAATAAATGGGAGTTTAGGAATTGTTACCAAAGCCTAGAAGGCAACTTTCCTTGTCTCCAAAACATGGTGGTCCTCTCCACCAACACTTCCCTTAAAAGTGATGCATCCAATTGATTTCCTTTAAGTACGGAACGCATCCACTCCAAGGTGTCATCACTCTCACGTCATGTGAGAGGCCACACCTACATCAAAAATAATAGGAGGGGTGGTCTTTGGTACCCATACTCTTTTGGGTCCAAGGGGGTTAGTCTCATTTCTAACCCAAACAAAATTCTTTGCTAAATTTACATTATGTAATCTATCAAAGTAAAATTTAGCAAGGTGGCCCTTACGACCACAATGTGTACAAGTGTACACATGAGCATACGTGTGATGGTGTGCGGGGGAAGCATGTGTATGAGGGGTGTGCATGAAAAGATGGAACTTGTTTCTTTCGAACCAAGGATTCCAAGCGTGTGTGGTTCATGACACATTGGCTCATAGTGGAGCCCAAACAATCTACTCTCTTCTTTAATAAACAAATATCATCATTGATCCTAGAAGAAGAGGTACATGCATTAGGTAGACTAGATGAAGAAGCTACACTAGCATGGCAAACATGTGCATCAATCATATTTTGCAAAACAATATTTTTCTTTAAACAAACATCTAGATCATTTGAAATAGAAATTATTTTATTTTTCAAAGCAACATTTTCTTTTAAAACAAAATTAACTTTTGAAGACAAATCTTCATTTTTCTTCAAAAGGTTTTCACAATCATTTTTAGATTTTAAAAATTCATTTTCTTTAAGTGCAAGTTCCAATTGAGATCTCAATGCATCCCTTTCATTAGAGACCTCAACCTTCTCTTGCAAAACATTATCAAGTCTAGAATGTAAACATTTATTTTCATTTTCAATTCCTAGACTTTTCTTTTTCAAAATCTTATATTTTTCAATCAATTTTTCACATACAATAGATAGTTCTTCATTCAAAGCATGGGGATCAACAAAATCATTACATGAAGAACTAGCATCATTATCACTATCTAAGTGGGGTTCCGAAAGTACCTCAAGGGAGTCATTCCCTTGGACCATGAAGCATTGAGAATCGGATTCTCCACTAGATTCCTCCGGTTGATTTGGCACTTGAAGCTCGGAGGTGGTGGTGGTTGTCAATTTGTTCCACACTGCAAAGGCAGAATCAAAGTTAGAAACACACATAAGATAATCTTTAGGTAATGTGCTTCTAATGGCCTCTAGGGCTTGTGCATTGGCCCCTATATGATTGCGATCTCCAAGATAGCATTTCTTGGTGGCCGCAAGAAAGACATGCAAACCTAGGGTCTTTAGGTACATGGACATCCTATACTTCTAAACAACAATGTTGGAAGGGTCAAAGCTAGGTGGGGTCATGAAGTCCATGGTAAACTATATGAGTGCAAACAAACAAATGCAAATGTAGATTAGCAAGCAAATGGATCTCACTCCTAGGATGTTAAGCCTAATATCAGGAGCACTAGCTCTGATACCAATTGAAAAACACCTAGAGGGGGGGTGAATAGGTGTAAGTGCTAATCTAAGAAACTAAATGCGAACTATATGAACTAGATGCGGAAACTAATGCAAATCTTGCAACACACTTAATACAATACAACAAGTGTAGCCGAATTTCCCGTGAAGGGCTCTGGACTAACTCCTCTTGATTCCCCTTGAAATGGGTTGAGGTGCTATGTGAAGCTCTTGTTGGATGAGTATAAGTGATGCACACACAAACAACCAAGCATATACAAGATATAGCAATATGAAATATGCAAGGCACAACACAAGCAAATAGATATGATATGACAATATGAATTATGCTCAACACAAGCAAATATGATATGATGTTATGTATGATGCTTTGCACAAATAAATGAGAGAGAGTTAAAGAGACAAGTGGATCAAACGCAAAGACCAAGATATATTTCGAGGTTCGAGCACCTTGCTCTACATCCCCGCCTACACCACCGTGTAGGATTTCCAATCCACTATCTCCCACCGAGGGAACCTCTACCAAAGAGGATTTGTTACAACTCTAGGAGTACCGAACTCCTCTCTCAAACAACCACCTCACAACCGAGGGGTAGGCCCGTAGCCAATACAACAACCAACACCTCTACCGAAGAGGGTTTACAACCAAACTCAACCTCTCACTAGAGGGAACAAACCAATCACCCGATCACCTCTACCAAAGAGGGATACACAAAGAACAAGGGTGTTTACAACAAGTGGTTCCAAAGACCACAAACTCAATCTCTCTTTTCTTTTTCTCTTTTTCCACAAAAAACAAGATCCTAAATAGATTAGGATAGAAGATAGCTCAAGTGTGGAAACTAGGTGTTTTTGGAAACAAGCAACAAAGAAAAACTACTTGAGAAATCTCTTGTAAAAGATAGAAAATGAAAATCAATACAATATCCCAAACCCTAGTTTTCTTTGATTTTCTAAAAACCCAAAACAATACAAAGATAAATCTTTTTGGCACAAAACTCTTTTGAAAACTCTTTTAAAATAGTAGAGAAAGTCTGGAAATTTTGTCTCTAAAAACCTTGGCCAAAATCCCAAAGAGTTGGGGCTTATATAGGCCAAACCAGAAACTAGCCGTTAGAGCTGAGCTGGCAGCTCTGACAGGCAGCGGTCGACCGGCCCGGTCGACCGCCAACGGTCGAAAATGTGACCGTTGGGCAACCACGGTCGACCGGCCCGGTCGACCCAAACAAACAGAGAGCACTGCTCTCATCCCGGTCGACCGGCCCGGTCGACCGTCCCAGTGACTCCAAACGTGCACAGATTTGTGCACGTCGGTCGATCGGCCCGGTCGATCGACTTCACCCAAGTCGACTAGGTCAGGTTGACTAGTCGACTGATTGAAGCCTGGAACAAAAATCTGGGTCAGAAAACACTGTAAAATATTTTTCTAAAAATCTTTTAACACTTCTAAAAATCACCAAAAATAGTTTTATCATTTTGCATTGATATATAAACATGTGGTAAAAAGTTTATCTCAAATATCAATCAATATGAACTATTTTTGTATCTTATCATTTTTACCAAAAACCAAAACTTGTATTTTATCAAACTAGACTTTTCCAAAACATGAATAGGATAGTCAAAATAAGTTTGTTTAAAAGTTAAGCATGCATGTATAGGTGAAACAACTATACATATATCAATTAAACTTGTTTTGATAAACTATTCATGAAAACCAAAACCAAACATAAAACGTGTGTGTATTGTGCACTTGAGCATATCAACTATACTAAGCTTTACAAATGGATCTAAAACATACTAAACTAACTAGGATACCTAAGTCTTCTTGATGACCTCCATCTTCAAGTAGACTTGCTCCCAAACGCGTGATCCACCGAGTGCAAATGAAAGGTCTTTAAGCTTTGGCACCGGAATCACTTGATAAGCTTCTAAACTCCTTGTTGAAGCTAATCACCAACTAATATCTTGGTTAATGATCTGAAACTTAAACAACACAAGATTATTAGTAAACATAACTACATGAGTTAATCATCATCAAAACTAGAGTGGAAGGCCTTTGGGCCAACAGAAAGTATGTAGGGTCGGTGCCTTAAATCTTGGAGGGTAGGGAGCTATGTCCTATTCCGCTGGGTAGGGTTGGACTACCCCACATCTTGAAGGTCGCCTCAGTGCGCAAGGGCTTCGAGGCGTTGTTCTAAATTACTTATCCTCCTGAGATCCACTTTTTGAACTATCCTCCTCTTCAGTTGAATGTTTAGGGAAGTCAGGGTTTGAGTGTTTTTCACCCTCAATATCCTCAGAAGAAGAGCTTTCTCCTTCCTTCTTTTTCCCCTTGGTCTTTGGACCCTTTTTTTTTCTTCTTAAGCAGTTGTGCAAGCATCTGCTTAAGGGTATCATAGGATTCTTGTTGCGCTCGAATCATACCAAACTGTTCCACCTGAACTTGGGCCTGCTCTTCAAATCATTTGGCCACTTCTTCTGGAGTGCCCACCATGTATGCGAAGGCTTCTTTACTTATAGAAGAGTTAGAGGTATGTGATTTTACAATGGCGGGGTGTGTCTCGTTCACATCGATACCTCTGGCTAGGGCACTGTAGTTCACCGGGGCAATTGTGTCAATGTGAATGCATGTGTGATGGTATACTCCTTCTGATTTGCTCAGTATTACTTTTAAACTAGAAGAAGGTTCATCGTCAGACGTCAGAGCAGACGACCGGTTGCTTCCCTTTGAACTTGCTTGGTGTAGTACATGGACCCACCATATTTGGAGTTACTCACGGTACTCCATGTCATAGAATGACTTCTTCTTGTAGGAGCGGCGTCTCTTGACTGAATTAGAGACTGGGGTGGCTGATAACCGATTAAATACCAACGGCTTGCTTGCATGAGACTTGCAGTGGCATCCGAATAGTACTGCCGTGATGAGCCGTTCATCACGACATTGGGGAGTGATTTGATGGATACTTCTTTTCTTTATCAAGTAGTCCCTTAGATCCATTATAGGGGTATCCAAAATACTAGCCTCGAATTTTGACCCTAGCCATCTGTGCATGAACGCGGGTTTTAGTCTCACGTTTTGGCAGAGTCTGCTGCAAAATGGGAACTTCGCGGGCATCATGTTCTGGCGCAGATTAGATGCGAGTCTCGCGTCTCAGGACTAAAACGCGGACCTCACGCTTGGGCATTGAGACATGCATTTGAAGAACGCGGGTCTCATGTTGCTTCAGAGAAACACGGGTTTGAGGTTCGCGTTCTGCATCTGCACAGACGCGGGACTCGCGTTTTGGAGCAAAAACGCGGACCTCGCGTTTGGGCATTGAGACGCGTGTTTGAAGAATGCGGGTCTCGCATTTCTTTGAAGAAATGCGGGTCTGAGCCTCGCTTCTATATCTAAAAAATAAATTGCAACTGTAGAATCTTTAATTTGTTGTCGACGAGCGCGACGCTTTTACCGAAGTTCAGCATTCCGGTTGAGCCTCAGGAGCTGTGGGAAGTCCCTGACAACCTAAAATTGCGGAGTCTGAAGAGGGGAGAGAGAGCTAGACTGCCCTTCATCACTGTGAGCTAGGATACTGGCCCTGTGGGTCTCCTGAGACATGTTGATGCGGACTGTATGGGCTACACAGGAGGTTTTCAAAACCTCGCTGGACACGACACTGTGAGTAATGGCGCAGGCCACTTTTGAAGAAGCTCCTAAGAGACTTGAAAGAGGCTCCCTGTAGAGACTCTGTTGTATTGTCACATTGGTTTTGGGCTATCGGAGACCAAAGAAAGTAATTCTTCAAATTTTCTTTGATCAAATTCGACGATGAGTGATTCGACCGTTGATCTCATAAGCTTTACATCAGCTTGCGTCATGGTGTTCTCGTCGGTAAAGAAACAGTTCCCCAGCAGAGTCATCTTTTATTTGGTCAGAAAAATATGAAGTAAATTTTTATTGATTTCAAAGAAAATTACAACGGGTCAAAATTTGATTACAAAAGAGGGGAGGATATTTGAATCTCCCCTTTTGTTTAAGGCTGGGTTCTTCATGTGGTGATGGAGAATGAATCTTGTTCTCCTTGATCGGTTGAATAACGAGCTTCTTTAAGATCATTTTAGGGATGTAAGATCACTCCGCTTGGACACAATAAGTCTTGGAGTTCTCTTTTAAAGAAGAAAACTTCTCTCTCTCTCTCTTCTCTTGAATACAAAAAGATTCTCTTCTTTACCCAAAAAGGCCGCCCTCTTTCAATAGCTTCCATGGCTATTTATAGGGGTATTCAGGGGTAGAATTATCTCCTAGAATCTCTTTATAATGGGGATTAACTATCCACTTTACATTGGTGTTAATTGACCCAGTAATAGGGAAGTTACAACAGAAATGCGACTCTCGCGGGTTCTTGTTCGGTTGTTGAAACACGGAGTCGGTTCAGCTTCGAATTTGAGTTGAAATACTGGCTTCATAAGCTCGCACTAAAGTTGAGACATGGGTTTGGTTGAGCTTCAGTGTTTGAGTTGGAACACTCTCACGCTTAAGTTGAGACGTGGACTTGGTTGAGCTCCGTGTTTGAGTTGGAACGCTGGGTAGACTCAGGCTCGCATTTACCACTAGACATGAGGTTCACGTTTGAGCTGAAAACACGACCTTCACGTTTGAGTGAGATCCGCATCTGAGGACTTATCTTTAGTAAATAGCCTACAAGCTCCATGGAAGGTAATCTCTTACTCTGTTGTACCTTCCTTTATAGTTTGCATAGACAAGTTTCTGATATTTTCCTTTCTTGGTATTTCTTCAAAAACTCAGGTAGGTGATTCGGATAAGGCGACCACCAGTGCTGTCGATACCGAGGTGGAAGCCACTCAACCTAAAGACAGAGGCTCCTGTAATTACTGCCGAGGGGCTACAAGCTTCTGGGGAGATTGCTGCTACCATTGTCAAGTAGACTTCTTCCAGCATCGCTGACATGATCGAGGAACTGTCTCAGGATGGAGGCTCAGAGGCTCCTGTGATCGAAGCTAGAGGGGTTTCCATTACTGCGAAGGGTGTAGCGAAGGGACCATCCCAGCCCGAGGATTCCCACAGAAAGTCTCATCTCCTGCTCTTCAACCAGTGAGATACAACAAAAGTCTTATTCATAACTCTGGTTCTTCAAGTTGCTGCTAACACTGTTGCAGTGCTTACAAGAGATTTATTGGTGGATGAAACAACCGCTCTGATTGTGAGCTCTGGTGCAGAGTAAAGCTCTGCTACTGCCTCGGTGGATGAGACTTTGGTAGTCCATCCTACTCTCAAAGTTGCCACTACTCAGGATGCTATTTGTACTTCAACATCAGGAACTCCTGTTATAACTTCGAAGATGAGGCAACTCTTGACCCAACTCGTACTTGTACTCCTGGGAGGGCAAGTGCACCACTTTGATTTCTGAGAGCACCTTTGTCACCATTGTAGAGACTAGATCAGGAAGTGTTTCTCTGGTACCAACACCAGATATAAACATCCTGAAAGAACTGACCCACCAGATGGTCGAGCAATTTTTCACAACGATGAAGTATTGCACTGAATTGGTACTCACCGGGTGAAGTTTCTTTGAGTTCGCGTGATTACTTCTCGAGAATCAAATCAAGAATATCTGGCAGGCTGGGGGTTCCGATCGAGCGAAAGCGTACCAATTGCTGGTAGAGCAATTGGGAATGTACTTAAAGGATCTGAGGAACCTCGAGAGTATCAACTTGGTTGATGATACCTAGTAGGTGTTGAGCAACCTTTGTGCTACCTAAGAACGTAAGCAAAAAAAGGTTGAGGACATATAACTAAGTAATCTCATCATTTAGATGATTCTGAGGTGGTTATCAAAACTTGACCGATGACCTTCAGAGATTCGAGATCATCACTAAGAGTGCGGAGGGTGCCAGAGCAAGGGCTCGAGCTGCGATTGCTAAGGTGCAAGCCTTAATCCAAGACAACGAATAGAAACTTGCGAACGAGAAGAAGAGGTGGAGGAGCTCGAGGACGCTAAGAGTCGGGTACAGCGGGAGCTCAATGTCCACACCTCCAAGTTGGAAGCTCTTCAGGCACAGCTTGCTGCAAAGAAGCTTTTATCAGATGAGAAGTTAAGGGTCCTGATCGTACATGTATATTGCATTATTTATTAGTACATTCCTATACTTATCTTGTAATAAAGCTGCAAATCACCTTGTCTTAATGTTTAATTCAGCAGGATATGATTAATGAAGAGAGAGGAGATAATATCAAATAAATACTGTTTTCCATTATATTGCAAAAGGGGAAAACTTACAAAAAAAAAGTTTGAGGAGCTAAATTACAAGTATTCTTAAAAAGATTACAAGTAGATCTCCTCAGAGATTCTGGAGAAGTGTGCCGATAGGAGTCTGGTCAGCGCGCGACCACTTTGTCCCTTTGACGATGCGATCGATGAGATTCCCTTCTCTCCTGGTTCCGGGAATCAGAGAATAGAGGTTGGTAGAACCCTCTTACTACTTCTCAAAACCGCCTTCTATGAGGAATTCCTTCTCGGCTGGTTCCGGAGATTCCTTAAGAAAAAGGGGTTATTAGGGTATCAACACCCTGAAGAGAGAAGTATTTCTCTAAAGAGTCTCTGAATTCAAGAACGCGCGGTGCGTTGTGAAGAAGCCTCTGTTGAAGAAGTCGATCCTCGTGGTCAGAAGGAGATTGATGGATCAATCCCCTCCCCTTGTACCCCTGGCGGGCTATTTATAGGGAGAGCAAGGGTATAATCGTCCCCTTTGAAGATATAGAAACAGATTGAACCGAATCTGTTTGAATTTGGAAAGTAGCCTTGCTGTGAGGCTAAGATAGCTTCTGCGGAGCTAGATTTGGCAGGTCGGTTGATCTGTTTTGATCCTTTCCATATTGTTGGAAGATTTCCCTTGATCTTTTTACTCGTTTTAAGAAAGTCAAGGGATTGTGGCAATCAACTGCCATATTTGATCTCTGATTTGATTTGATCTGATTGGATCCGATCTCATCCGGAGATTTGATTGGTCAAAGGTCGACCATAACAGATTCATAGCGGCGCTTCCTGCATTGAGCTCACAGCGGAGCTAGAGGCAGTTTCTCGGCGAAGTCCGAAAAGAGGCTTTTCGGCGGAATTGGGTTATCTTAACCTCTCAAGCGAGGTTATCCCTTTGGGCTCATGTAATGCTAAGTGCTAGCATCTTAGACCTGCTGAGGTCTGTTCAGAAACAATCCGGGTTCACTATCTGCTTGCTGGATCAGTGGAGTCCAAGTTGCTTCCCTGTCCCTCAGGGATGGGTGGAAACTGGTCTTCAGCCCGTCTGTCACTTGTCTTTTGTAAATGTCAACAAGTTTAGACATTATTCGGACCAATAAGAATCTTGTCTTTTTTAAGTGTCAACAAGACCCCCTTCAAAGTTTTCGAAAGTCTGCAATAGCTCAGACTTCGAAATACTTTGAACTGCTTTGATCGGTGGTATATGGAGTATGAACGTCGCCATGATGGTTGAGTTCGACTTCGCCTTCAATCCTGCTTTGGGATAAGTTTGCCGAAGAATTGCACAGGTTCTCACCTCTGAATAACTTCGCGTGTGGGTAGCCTCGCGTCTGGGCTTCCGAAGATATGTTCGCTTGGGAGCGCATGTCGCTTTCCCGAGACCAACTGCCGTGGGTAGATTTTCAAGGAAGATTTTCTCCTTCTCTTGCGCTGACCGGGGAAGATATTCTCCGATTTGCACGTTTCCAAGGGAGGATATTCCCTTTCTTCAAGGCGCCATAAGTGCCTTTTATGAGGGAGACGTTTCTCCCTTCGCACGGTTCCAAGGGAAACCGTCCCTGTTCTCAAGGCGCAGTAAACGCCTTAAATGCGCTCGTGCTTCCACGCTTGAGGCGGCAGCGTTCAGGCCATGAGGCCTATAAATAGGACACTTGAGGTCCTCTGAAGAGAGAAGTGATTTGCTCTTCTTCTCTTCTCTTGGTTGAGAGAGATACTCAGATCTCTGAAGTAGTGAGAATGCCCACTCTGGTTATTACCCGGCCAAGGACCGGTAAGTTTTGATCATTCAACGACTTCACCGATTTTAGGGAATTCATATCCCTTAATTTAGCTTTGACAGCTACCTCAGGGATTAGTTTCCCTTGTTCTCCATCTTGCGATTGGCTGATCTGCAGAGAAGAATTTCAGCATAGCTTCCCAGCGAAGCTATCATCTTGACTTGATCAGAGAAAGATCACTGCATGTTAAGTCCGCTACGCAGGCAGAACTTGGGACTTGGTCTCTTCAAAGTTGAGCCAGTCTTGCCATATAGGCAGAGCTAAAACTGTGTCCCACAGGATCAGTCTGGCTTAGCCATATAGGCGAGGTTAGGACTTGGTGTTTGCTGAGCCAGCTCATCAGTGCTGTGCAAGCGAGGCTTATCCTCTGCTTTAACTGAAATTGGATCGCTTTGACCCAAAAGAATACGGCTTTGGTACTTTTGCAGTGTCTTCTGTTTTTAACTGCTAACTTGCTCCAATTTTGCATTGCAGTGAGCTACGTTCGCCGATTTTGTATCTTGATGAAAGAGACCGAAAAAATTGCCTTATGCTTCCCCGGTTGAAGCTTTACTTTTAAGCAGGAGGAACAACTTGGGGCAGCTGATGTGTGTCCCAGAGGCTATTGGCAGCCTCTTATACGAGATGATTCGTTCTGAGGTGAGGCTGGTAGCCGCTTATCCGAGATGATCCACTTCGGGAAGGCGGATGTCACTCCTGTGAGATCACTGACATCAGTGCCAATTCCCATTATAGGTGATCTAACGTGTTGGCGGCGATAAGTTTTATTGCCAGGCTTCAACAAAGATGACCTCGCTTTCTAGTGGCAAAATCTGCCATTTTTGTGGAGAATTATGGCCGTGTCTCCGTGACACAACTGGTTACGGCCTTGTGCAGGAGGAAGGCCTTTCGTGTCCAGTCGGTCTGACTTAGAAGCAGATAAAACCGCTTGTATGCCTTTTGCGCAAATGACCCTGTCGAGCCACTGAATGTGTTGTATGAAACACAACTTTGATGTAATATCAATGTACCCTTCCTTTTAAATCAATGAAAGTTCATCTCTTGATCATCTGATCTTTGCTTGCTTTCATTGAAAATTTGGCCATAGTGGGGCTAAACTGTATGCGGAGTTAAGGACATAGTCCCTTCTTTAAATGAACTTCATGAAACTGGCATGTCCCGCGAACAGCGCCTTTTTAGGGGGCTAAGATAAGCCTTTCGGCGAAGTCCCTGAAGGATTGCGCGAAGTCCGCATTTTAAGCCAGGGCGAAGTTAACCCTTAGTGGGATCGAAGCAGCGCTTCTCGGGAAGGCGCTTCGGGTGGCGTTTCGAATTAATTCGAAACGGCGGCATATGCCCTTTTCGAGGCCTCGTTTCAGGCGTGATTGGCCTATAAAAGCCCGATCGGGCTGAGCAGGAAAAGATCTCCTTTTTCAGAGAAATTTCTTGACTTTCTCTCTTCCTTCTTCGTTCAGAGAACTTTGAGAACTCTTGCAGCTCTTCAATGGCGCCCAAAAGACGAGCGGGGAAAGAAGTGGCGACTTCTGCAACGGAGGGTCCTCCTCCCCTTCGGTCATCGAGCGACCAATCGCCGGTAAGAGACTTTCTCTCCTAATTAGAGACTGAGGTCTCTCTTTTTTAAAGCCGATATTTAGCTTATTAGGCCGATCGAATATGATCTGTCCTCGTTAGGGAACTCGTTTCCCTGAATTTCCCTATCTTCCTTGTACAGGGAATTAAGAACTGAACAGTTCTTCTTTAGGCTTCCATACGAAGCTATTACTTGGGCTGTCTTCGTCCTGTTTGAGGAACAGGACTCGGGTCTGTCCCTTCAGTCATGACCACGAAGGATGACTTTTGACCATAATGCCCTCTTGATGACGTTAGCCCTTAGGGCTATACCACTTCCTGCTTAAGCAAAGTTGGTACTTAAACATTTTCTGCAAAATGCAGATTTGTCTGCGAGATCAAGCTTTGTCGAGGCTGTCGCCTTACTGGCCTTGCTCACGGGGCGAGGCTATGCCTTAGTGAATCTTATATCTCCATGTCTGCTTGACTGTTGAACTAATCATAGTTCTCTTCCCTTTTCTTTCTTGCAGTGCCTTACACCCCTGGTCCCTTGAATAGTTTGTTTGGGATGACCAGCCGAACGGATGGCAACATCAGCCTTCAATTCTATGGCCAGGCTTCTCTCTTTAGTGAGCGGAGTTCCGTCGTCCGGGACACGCTTATCCATGGTGGTGACCCGCTCACCATGAGGAGTATTCTAACCACCGCTCCTCTCGAAGACATCGACCGTCGGACTTATAAAAAGCCCAATTTCATGTTCGGAGATGCCGCGCCCGATCTTGATCGCCAATTGCAGGCAGGCGAGGGACAGTGGATCTTCGAGTTGGATGGCGAGAAGTTTTATCTTCCGTCTAACAAGCGGCACTTTCCTTTGTCTTCCTTTGAGTGTGTAACTCAGGCTCGGAAGATGGCATGGGGCGTGAGCCGAAGTGTCGAGTCCGTCCATGTCGGGAGATTGAAGTCTCAGTCTCCTGGTTTTTCAAGGGCGGGCCCTCCTCACAACATAATAGGCCTATATCCTGGAAACGTGTCGCGGGAGCTTCCGGTAGGAGAGAATCCGGCTGTGGCGCAGACCTTTGGCACCCAATTCTGCGCAGTTGACGGGAACTATCTTGCCACTGACTTCAGGACTCCTGGTTGGGTTCATCCCCCAAAGACATGGTGGGCGGACTTGACCAACTATATCCTCGCTCACTTCGAGGAGGACTTGGAGAGGTTGAACCTCTATGAGGCCGTGAGGGCGACCTGCTACGGCATTGATATGAAGGTGGCGTGCTTCTACGCCATCCTTGAGTTGTATTGCCCAGCTTCGGGGACCTTCTTCACCCCAGTTGGCGAATTGGGCATGGCCTTGCACGAGATGTGGGAAATCTCTGCTCTGCCTTTCGGGTCTCTCCCGTATGAAGAGTACTTTCCATGCGAGACGGAGTTGGCTCTTCTGGCGAAGCAGGAGCCTGCTTTATTTGAGACTTATCGGGAGTTAATGTGCCATTTGCACATTTATTCCAGCATCCATGGTGGCAGCAAGGGTAGCTCGAAGAGCTTGAAGAACTGGGGGAGTTACCTATTCCCAGATATGAAGAATGCTCCTGAGGCAGCTCATTGCGGAGTTGCAGATGGCGACATTTTTGAACGGATGGAGATATGCCTCCAAAGGGATATTGTCGTGACAGAAGACGATGGTCCCTATGAGAAGGGTGATGTCCTTCGGAGCTTTCACCATCAGGCTCGTCAGCCGATGTCCCGGAAGGCACTGCTGGCCGGTTTCTTAACCGTCTGGTTGAAGAAGTGCATAGTGCCATCCTCCTCGGGTGACATCGTCCACCCGAATGTTTTGCTGCCTGCCGTTCGCTTGGTCCATGGCCACCGTCTGGGTCTTCTTCCAGCCATGGTGTGCTGTATTCAAAGAGGCCTTCGTGCGTTAACGGAGGCTTTCTGCAGGCCACTGGCGACGAGGCGTGGGAAGGGTGCCATTCTGCCTTGTGATGGACCCAATCCTAGGGTAGGTCTGCCATACATTTACTTAATGGCGTGGTTTGCCTTGCACTGCCCTTCTTTGATTGAAGCTAGAGAGAATCCTCCGCAAGGTGTTCGAACAGCTCTTCTCCGTCGATTCGAAGGATGTTCCTGGCTAAAGACCTACGTGGCCGAGGCCCGCAAGTTAGTGCGTCGTCATGACGCTTACAACCTATTCCGCTATTTTCCCCGCATTCGGGACGCAGGATACGACGAGGAATTCCGAGATGCAGAGTCAGGGCGGTCTCCCATGAGTCGGGGGGTTTTTGAGTGGCAGGTCAGCATCCGGCCCTCACATTTATTGTATAGAAGCGGGGATATCTGCTATTTAGAACCTTACATCCCAAGCCGGTTTGCTCGACAGTTTGGGTACGACCAGCTGTATGTGGGCAACCCCAATCTCGATTTGGCCTTCATGGGGAGTCTCATCGATGGGGCCCGTGCCTGGCGATTCTTTACTGCGGGCGGCACTGGGGCGTGGCTACGCACACCTTGAAGGATCCCAACCTTTTGACGACCCTGTGCTTTTGCCAGTGGTATGCGGCTTCCAACTCCACACCTCCTGGATTCAATGCCAACCGTTCGGGTGTGAAGTTAATCTCTCATCGACTGAAGCGGAAGGCTTCTGAGAGAAAGGAAGGCAAACGGGTTCGTGTCCCTGGTTTAGAGGAGTTCATCGCTGTAGATGATAGCGAGGCTTCTGATGCAGGGAGTCCTCGCTTCGAGGCGAGGATGGGAGCTGATACTCATGCGGCTGGCTCTGGTGTGGTGGGGACATCTTCCCCACAACGTGTGGGAGAAGTGGAAGAAGAGGATTCTGACGTCCACTTCAAGAGGAAGCATGGGAGTGGATCCCGTAGGAAGTCGTTGGCAAAGAAGCCCCGTCGCCAGGCTCCTACAATTGTGGTAGAGGATCGTCCTTCTACAGTGATTCCTCCTGCTGCCCCATTAGCGGCTGAACCGTCGGTTGCTGAACCAACTAGAGGTGAATTTGCTCCGGGTCTGGGTAAGATTAACCCCGTCCATATAATACGCCTTTGGTATATCCCAAATAACTCATTATTTGCTTCTTGTTGCAGGAGCTAAGGCGGTTGGAGAGCAAGGGGAACATTATGATCCCCTATTCGCTTATGGGACTGCTATTAGTTCCTTTACTCACTCGGAGGAGTCCGGAGGTGATGCAGCCGACATTGATCCCTCGGGCGCTGGGACTTCCAAAGGAAGTCCTGTGGCATCAAGCTCTATTGGGTGGTCCACGGGATGTTCGGCAAACGAAAGCGGACCGGCTATTCGTGCTGATTCTGGCAAGAATTTTCCGATGGAGCGCCTGGAGACTGATACGGGTGACGAGATGTTTGAGGCGACATCAGCCTTAGGTATGATGACGACCCCTCGGCTTCTTCTGTTTATTGTATCCCCCTCTTGGTCATGGTTTTGTCACAGGTGTTCGGCCTCAAGATGCATCAGCTTCGAGGGAACCAGGTGATTTCCCTGAAGAATCAAGGGGTGATATGAGCGCTTCGACCGCGGCGGATGCTGCTGTGTTGGACGCGCTGTATGGCGACCTGCCTTCTTATTGGCCCAAGTCAGCCGAAAGGCCAGAAGTTGCGGAGGCGACAGTCCCGGAGGTGTCCTCACTCCTAACTGTATCAACAAGTGAGGTCCTGACAATTTTGCCAAGTGCGGAGCTGAGGGTGATCACAAGCCCTACTTCTCCAACCCTGGTGATTGAGCCTGCTGTTCAGGAGGTGGTTGCTAGTCCTTCTTCCGCGGTGGTTGGCGTTCTGGTCTCGATGAGGACTCCGCCGAGATCGCCCTCGGCTTGTCCAGCTGCTGTCAGTGCTCCCGCTGCTTCTTCTGCGACGGCGTCGACCAGGCTGGTGGACTATTCCGAGGTTGCCTCTTTACCGGAAGTGGCTGAGGTCGAGAACGATTATATCGGTGACCTGGTCGATAACTTTTATAAAGGCTTAGGGCGAACTATCGACCTGGTTCTGAAGGGCTCGACTATGCCATTCTTAAGGTTAAAGGGGGTCCTCTCCTGTGATATTGAGAGTATTCGGGACTTTGAGGGGTATCATCAGGCCACTGCTTTGGAACTCCTGGTGGATGAATTTGAGAAGGATGTGGAGGAATGGCGCCGTCTCCACCGTTCGGACCCGGAGTCTTTAGTTGATGAACGGCTCGCGCTTCTCATTGCTCAGAAGCACGAGGCCCGGCTTGCCGCTCAAGAGGCTGCTAAGGCTATCTCTTCTGACTTGAAATCCTTGGAAACAAGGCAAGCGGAGGTTGGAAGTGCAATTGACGCCTCCACTAGTGCTCTTCTTGGCGCTGAGGATAAAATTGCGAAGGCTGAGGAAATGATTAGGAAAGCAAATCTCCTCTTATCCAAGGCCATACCAGTGCGTCTTGAGGAAACTGCGCGGCTTGAACAGCTCAAAGCTCAGAATGAAGAGCTTGCGCGGCAGGGGTTGTCACAGAGGGCAACTTTGGCGGAGGTCGAAGCTCGTCTGGCTCAGGCGGAAGGTTTCAATGAGGCTGAGCTGAGGACGCAGGTGCTTGCCCAGGCTGCTGATGACAGGAGAACGAGGCTAGCTTCGCTTGGAGAACGGCTCAGAACTTACAATGTACGCCTGTAGGTTGTTGTATACGCGCCTCCACGTAACCCATCTTTTTGGAATTAATGGAAATTCTTTCTTTTGTTTTGACTTCTGTCGAATCTCCAATCTTGTTTTTACTTGAGAACGTAATCTTTGTTGGGTTGGATGATGAGACATGGTTGTCTGTCGGTGCAATGACATAACTGATTGAGACGCCGCCAAGCTCAAGGCTAGCCCTTTGCGGGGCTAAAAAAAAGGGGGGGTACTTGCCTTTTGTAGATGTCAGCAAGTATCGGGATTGAGACTTGGCTGTCTGCTGGTTCAGAGGTCGCAATGACATAACCGATTGAGACGCCACCAAGCTCAAAAATAGATGAGACTTGGCTATCTGCCAGTTCAGAGGTCGCAATGACATAACTGGTTGAGAAGCCACCAAGCTCAAAGGTTGGTGATACTTGTCTTTTGTAAATGTCAACAAGTATCGAGACCTGTCTTTTGTAAATGTCAACAGGGCTCGGGGTTGAGACTTAGTTGTCTGCTAGTTCAGAGGTCGCAATGACGTAACTGGATGAGATATCACCAAGCTTCAAAAATTGGTGATACTCGTCTTTTGTAAATGTCAACGAGTATCGAGACCTTTCTTTTGTAAATGTCAACAGGGCTCGAGATTGAGACTTAGCTGTCTGCTGGTTCAGAGGTCGCAATGACGTAACCGATTGAGACGCCACCAAGCTTCAAAAATTGGTGATACTCGTCTTTTGTAAATGTCAACGAGTATCGAGACCTGTCGTTTGTAAATGTCAACAGGGCTCGAGATTGAGACTTAGTTGTCTGCTGGTTCAGAGGTCGTAATGACATAACCGATTGAGACGCCACCAAGCTTCAAAGATTGGTGATACTTGTCTTTTGTAAATGTCAACAAGTATCGAGACCTGTCTTTTGTAAATGTCAACAGGGCTCAGGATTGATACTTAGCTGCCTGCTGGTTCAGAGGTCACAATGACATAACCAATTGAGACGCCACCAAGCTTCAAAGATTGGTAATACTTGTCTTTTATAAATGTCAACAAGTATCGAGACCTGTCTTTTGTAAATGTCAACAGGGCTCAGGATTGAGACTTAGCTGTCTGCTGGTTCAGATGTCGCAATGACGTAACCGATTGAGACGCCACCAAGCTCAAAAATAGATGAGACTTGGCTATCTGCCAGTTCAGAAGTCGCAATGACATAACTGGTTGAGAAGCCACCAAGCTCAAAGGTTGGTGATACTTGTCTTTTATAAATGTCAACAAGTATCGAGGTTGGTGACCGAATTTGGGGAGATCTCGCCTTAACGAGAAAATCACTGTCATAGGTTTAATGTTAACATAACAGCAAAATATATGTGGTCCTACCATTCTATGGATGAGAATTGGTAGGTGACTTTGGGGGTCTCGTTCTCACAGGGAGAAACGAGGGGATTGCTGTCATAGGTTTAATGTTAACATAACAGCGAAATATATATGGTCCTACCATTCTATGGATGAGAATTGGTAGGTGACTTTGGGGGTCTCGTTCTCACAAGGAGAAACGAGGGGAATGCTGTCATAAGTTTAATGTTAACATAACAGCGGAATGCATATGTGGTCTTACCATTCTATGGATGAGAATTGGTAAGTGATTTTGGAGGAGGAATCAAACGGGAACAGGTCCCTTAGGATTTTTAGCAAACCTCCAGCTGTCAACGGGTTTGATATACCTTTACCAACTACCGTTTGAATTGGGCTAGCCATGCTATTCCCCTCAGCATGATGAGTTGTCGAGGACTTATGTTGGGCTTACAGGCCAACATTTTCCTCTATCCTTAATCGTTAAGGATATTGGATTATCGGGTTAATGTCTGCATAACCCTGATTCTCCTTTAGGATAACCGGTGCACGGCCAGGTTCCTGTTGGTTTATGGCTGTATGATCTCACTTGGAGGAAGAGAAAGGCTCTCTTTGTGTGTACTTTGGACACGGAGATCTTGATCAGAGGTGAAGTGTTAACGTGATCAAGAGAAGGATCCTTGATTAAGGATAATACTTCTTTAAGAACTTGTCATTGATCGGCATCATGAGTAGGTCACCCTCTGCAGTCATAAGGCGGTATGCTCCGTTTGAATAAACTGTTTCTATCACAAACGGTCCTTCCCATTTAGGCTGAAATTTGCCTTTGGTCTTGTGCGTCATAATCATCGGTCGTCTGACGGCTAAGACTAGGTCTCCTTTCTGGAAGACTCTCTGCTTGACCTTCTTATTGAAGGCTTTTGACATTCGAGCCTGATACAGCTCAATGTGTTGTTGAGCTTGGAGCCGCTTCTTGTCCAGGGCTTCGAGCTCTTGAAGACGTAGGCGATCATTGTCCTCTGATGTGGTTTTAGTAATCAGAGCTACTCGCAACGATGGCATCTGGATTTCTAATGGGAGGACTGCTTCGCACCCATATACCAGGGAAAAAGGCGTATTGCCTGTCGGTGTCCGCACCGTGGTTCGGTAGGCCCAGAGACATTCACCGAGCTTTTCGTCCCAATCTCGCTTATTCGAGGAGACGAATTTCTTGAGCAGCTTGATGACTGTTTTGTTGAATGCTTCTGCCAAGCCATTAGCAGCAAGATTATAGGCAGTTGAAGCCACATTCTGAATTCGGTATTTATCGCAGAACTGATAGAATCTTGGCTTATGAATTGGGGACCATTATCGTGAATGATCCGCCTAGGAACACCAAATCGATGGATGACGTGGTGCTTGATAAAGTGAACCACATTAGAGGTTTTGACTTCGGCCAATGGTATGGCTTCTGCCCATTTTGAGAAGTAATCGGTTATTGTCAGGATAAACCGGTGACCTCTTGCCGAAGAGGGGCTGATTGGCCCTACGACATCTATTCCCCATGCTTCAAATGGCCATGAAGCAACAGTAGGGTGGAGCAACTCCGAGGGCTGGTGTATGAAGTCCGCATGGATTTGACATGCCTTACACCTTCGCGCATGTTGGATGGCATCGGCTATCATAGTTGGCCAATAATATCCAAGTCTATGCAACCTGTCTTTGAGCTTTGGACCTGGCTGATGAGCTCCGCAAATGCCGTCGTGCGCTTCTTGGAGCGCTTCCTGTGCATCTGAATTGGAAAGGCAACGGAGGAGGAGACCGTCATATGAACGACGGTAAAGTGTCTTCAGAGTCGGATCGTAGTAGAAACGGAGAGACCTTCGTCTGACGGACGCCGCTTCTTTAGGATCGTCCGGAAGCAGACCGTGCAAAGCATAGTCAATGAGAGGAAAGCGCCAATCTCTCGGCTCAAGCTCCGTGGAGACGTTATGGACCTCTCGGATTTTTAGTATATGCTTAGAGCATACGAGATGTCGGGTCGCGACTGTGAGATGATACTCGGTGTCGGCTGACAAGGCTAGTGTTGTTGCTAATGCAGCAAGGGCGTCTGCCTTGGTATTTTGAGATCGAGACACGTGCCCGATGTAGAAACCTTCAAATAGGTTGGCCAATTCAACGGCCGTGTGATAATAAGGCACCAAGTCTTCGTGGCGGACCTCATATTCGCCTTTAACCTGATTGATGATCAGCTTTGAATCGCCATAAGCTTCGAGGTAGCGAACCCCCATTCCGTGGGCGAGTTGAAGGCCAATGAGCAGAGCATTATATTCCGCTACATTGTTGGAACATGATTCTGTCAAGGAAAATGCTCTAGGAAGAACATGATTCTGTGGGGAGACAAACACAACCCCACTCCGGCAATAATCTTGCCTTTAGGGCCCATTCGCGATACTCCGTCGAAGAACATCTGCCACACTTCCTCTTCCGAGGTTGCATTGGACTCGAAGACCTCATCAGGGATGTCTTCGTGAAGTTTTGAATGCTCCGGAACTGGATGAACAGCCAAGAATTCTGCAAGGGCTTGGCCTTTGACCGCCTTCTGAAGCGTGAAGATCATATCGTATTGAGATAATAAAAGTGCCCACTTAGCCAATCTTGAATTCAGTGATCCTGGCTTTGTCATAAGAAGACGTAAAGGATTCACCCTGGAGATGACATGTATGGTTTGGCCAACCAAATAATGTCGTGTCTTCTGAACAGCAAAGACGAGGGCTAAACACTCTTTCTCAATAGGATTGTAGCGAGATTCCGCTCCTATGAGAGTCCTGCTCAGATAATAAATGGCCTGCTCATGGCCATTGTCGTCTTTTTGAGCGAGGAGGGCACCGAGGGAGTAGTCCAGAGCTTTTACATAAAGCAAGAATGGTTTCCCTGATGTAGGGGCCACCAGGACTGGAGTTTTTGTGAGATACCTCTTGATGTCTTCATAAGCTTCTGACAAGCTTGATCCCATATGAAGGAAGCACCCTTTTTCATGAGCCGGGTGAACGGCTGACAACGGCCCGAAAGATTTGCAATGAATCTTCTGATATAGGCCAGCCTGCCTTGCAAGCCTCTGAGCTCTTTGAGATTTCTCGGTGGATGCATGCTTTGGATCGCTTTGACTTTGTCTGAGTCAAGGTGAATTCCTTTTGATGTGACGATAAACCCAAGGAACTTGCCACTTGACACTCCCAAGAAGGATTTTGTCGGGTTCATTTTCAGTTGATGCGCCCGCATTATGTCGAACATCGTTCTGAGATCGCGGAGATGCTCATCCTTGTTGCGGCTTTTGACAGCAATGTCGTCCACATAGCATTCCACCGTCTTTCAGAGATGATCGCGAAAGATCGTACTCATTGCCCGCTGGTAGGTCGCTCCGGCATTCTTCAGCCCGAAGGGCATTACAGTGTAGCAGTATACCCCCAATGGCGTTCGGAATGAAGTATGCTTCTCGTCGTCGGGATACATCTTGATCTGGTTGTATCCTGAAAAGCCGTCCATGAAAGACATCCTTTCGAACCCGCATGTATTGTCGATCATGACATCGGTGATGGGCAGTGGAAATTCATCTTTGGGACAGGCCGTATTGAGATCACGGTAGTCGATGCAGATCCATATTTTCCCGTTCTTCTTGAGGACGGGAACTATATTAGCCACCCAATCTGGATGTTGCTCCTCCCGGATAAAGCCACATGCAATGAGTTTGTGAACTTCGGCTTCAATAGCTTCCATGATGTTTGGGCGGAACCGACGTTGTTGCTGCTTGATTGGCTTGACGTCGGGCTTGATATTCAGATGGTGCATGGCGACCTGTGGATCAAGTCCGGGCATGTCTTCGTAGCTCCATGCGAAAACGTCTATATACTCCTTCACGAGCATTATCAATTCCTCCTTTTCTATAAGTGATAGGCTTTCACTTATAAAGATGGGTTTGGGATGATCTTGACTTCCCAGATTGACCTGCATCACCTTGTCTTCAGTAGGTGGTTCGCGCAGCTCGAAACGCTTTTCCCATTGGATGTTTAATTGCTGGGCCCACGGTTCTTCATCGGTAGCCTCCGCAGGTTCCAACTGACTGCTCGACGTCATATTAACAGTGAGGTCTTTGAATATTCCTCCTATATTGATATCGGAGTCCCACTCGGAGGATGAAGCCGAATGTGATGGAATTGGCCCGTCATCTTTGACTTGAACTGTTACTGATGATGTGGGCGTGACGTAACCCAACCACCTGCGTGTACTATCATAGTAATTTGCAGGCTTCCCTTTCGGGACAAAATTACGCATTAGACTGCGCCTTCCTTTTCCAAAGTTTAAGCCGCCTCCATGCTTCAAGTCATATCCCATTTTCTTCATAATGTGGTGCGCTGGCCGCGCATAATGAAAGAATTATGGAGTGTCTGAATCTGAACTTGAATCTGCGACCGCGGGCCCCCGTGGTTGGGTTCTACCGAAGATTATCGGTGACTGACCTTCTTTGGATGGCGGGATCACAAAAACGGCTCCCTCTGCGGGTTCCATGGGCGTGCTGGACGCACTTGGCTTATGTAGAGGCATGTGTAGGGAGCTATCCGTAATGGACTCAAATAGCCCAACAGTCGCGGGATAATCAAAAGAAATATTATCATTAATTACCCATTCACCTTCATCCTCTGAAGGAGTATTACATAGGGGATTATTGAGACATGCTATAATTGGTTCACCAATCAGAATGGCTGGCATGCCTGCTTCGGATTCTGAATCTGCCTCATTGCCACTTTCATCATCGTCCGGCAATGGCTCCTGAAGCGTTCCACCGGCCTCTTGATACAGGAGAGCATCAGTGAAATAATTTTTCACCCCTTTGAAGGGTTGCTTTTTAGCGAAGACAGTTCGTACTGTCGTGTCATCTTCAACATATTTGAAGCATTGATGGAGGGTGGAAGGGACGATCCAGTTGGCATGGATCCATAGCCGTCCTAGCAGCAGGTTATATGACGTGTCAGCGTCGATGACATAGCACGTCACTTCTGACTTCAAGCTCCCGATTCTGCAACGGAGCCGAATCTTCCCAAGTGGATGGCTGCTCCCGGCGTTAAAATCATATATTGTAGTGGTGGTTGCGGACAACCTGTACAGTGGTATGCCGAGAAATAGAGAAGCCTTTTGGGGATGATGCTGAGTGCAGACCCCGGATCGACTTGTATTCTTTCAATGCATGTTGAACCGATATATCCGGTATAGTACAGAGGTCGATCGTGCTTGTTGTCTTTGAGAAGCATATCTTCCGCCGTGAATGTAATAGCGGGCACCTTGGATTGTGTATGATGACATTCTGGGCAAGGAGACTGGACGTCATGGTTAGGGACCTCTGGTATGCATGTCAGAAAAGTCTCTGAGTTAGCCAGAGCATCCCTGAGTGCTTCTCGTGTCTCTTTAAAGAGACGCAGGAGCTCATGTATTGTGATACGAGCTGGGATATTGGCCAAGTGGGCCAATATATCAAAGCGAAAGGGCGTGTCAAGCCCTTGGCCTGGCGGTTTCTTCAACACATGGTCGAACCGTACCTCCTTAGACTTTTCTCTTCCTTTGGTCGGGACTGGAGCGGATGCTGGCATTGATACTGACGTCGTTTGCTGTTGTATCTCGTCAGTAGACTTTTCATACTGCTTCAAGTACGATTTTCCAGACCGAGTGCCCGTCTGTTGAGGCGCATCGGCTTGCGTCGCGCAAGCGTGCTTTTCTTCTTCCGAATCGCTGAGGGAAGCCGAAGTAAGATTGCCATCGTCTGGCAGGATGAAGATGACATTGCAAGATTTGCCCTTTGAATTAGCCTTCTTTGAATCCCGCTGCACGTCTTGGACGAGGTCTGGGTGTATCCACATGACTTCCCCTGTCTCCAATGTTAAGGGAACAAGACCCGTACTATCTTGAGTTGTAGCTGGAGGATGCATGACTTCCAACCGTGGCGCAGGGACTGGATAAGTTCCGTCAGGAACTGTGACCTTTGGAGTTTTACCGAACTCGAGGGTCACCATATTGGCAGTGACTTTCTTCTGCTCCGTCTTCAATGTGAGAACCCCGGCATCGACCAGGGCTTGTATTCTGTCCTTGAGGACATAACACTTGTCAGTAGGATGGTGAATCATCCTATGATAGAGGCAGTACTTAGGGTCGTTTGTGCGCCTTATCTCATTGGGACGTCGAGCATCTGGCAGCTTCATCTTATTCCCTTTGTGGAGCAGATGAAATATCGTGACCACTTGATCGTCTCTGAAGGAGTACTGCTTTGGAGGGAACTTGGGCTCCTGATTGTTGAAGCCGCTCTTCTTGGCCTTCGACTGCACATCTCCGGATAACTCCACAGACATAGTCTCTTTGCCTTTAGCTTGAGAGGATTGCGGTAGGTCGCTACGCCCTTTGTTGTTCATCCCCCACTTGCCTCTAGGGGCGGACGGTTCGAACTTTTTAGCCGACTTCTAGGCTATCTCAGCTTGTTCGACCAATTCTTTCCAAGTGTGGGCTTTGACTGCCCCCATGCGAACTTCCACTTGATCTAGGAAGTTGTGTCTGCATGTCTGTAAGAGCATGGGTAATGGCATCCCTGCTGGGCACATCAAGGATAAATTTCTGAACCGTTCAATGTAGTCACGGACAGATTCGCCTTTCTTCTGCACAGTGGAGAGGAGCTTGTCCATGGTTACTTCGGTATCGTCCTCATAGAAACGAGAGAGGAACCGAGTTTCCAGGTCGATCCAGGAATTGACAAAGCCAGGGGGAAGACTTCGGAACCAGTCAAATGCCACCCCCTTTAAGGTGCCAATGAACAGCCTAGCCATGATGGCGTCGCTGCTTATGACAATACCAGTCTGAGACCGGAAGTAGTAGATGTGCTGATTAGGCGAGCTCTTACCATCATACGTATGCAACGTTGGTGGTTTGAACTTCGGTGGATATGGCACCGAGTCCCACTCCAGCGGATAAGGACGGACTGCCCCTACCTTCTTTAATTCATCCCTCTGAGCTAGGGATGCGATTTGAGCTTGGAGGCCCTTAAGGACTTCGGCGTCCAAGGAAGAACCCTCCTTGGATTTCTCTGGCTTTGGTTGCTCATTGCTGAAGTGTTCCTCCTCATCATGATTGCTTCCGGCATCATTGTTATTCCGGTTACTGAGGAGTTGAGCGAGCATCTGTTGAATGTTGTCCAGAGCCTCTTGCTGAGTCTTGGAAGTTTGCTCCTGAGCTTCCAAACGTCGACGAAGATCGTCATTAGCATTATCGGCCATGTTGACTGATGCTCTGTCTGTTCGCACCGAGCTGACTGTCGCCGAAGAGGCGTACCCGCTGTCTTCATCTTCTTCATCTGATGGCTGGAGTGATCTCCTGGGCTCTGGCGAGATCAGGGCCGTCGAGGAAGAAGGTTGCTCGTAACTGTAGGGTATCGCCACCCTAGATCTGGTGTTTCGGAAAACACCTTCTTCCTGCACCAAGACTTTGCCTAAGCCTGGGCTGTAGTCTGGATCTGGGGAGCTGTAGGGGGTGTCGTCAGATGTTTGTCTTCCCCTGGGCAGCTCTTGCCCTCTCCCATTCATGTTGACGGATGCGGAGGGTAGATCTTGCGAGATGCTCCTTCTGCGGTGTTTCCTCGGAATATGTGCGGACAGTCGATCAAACACTGATTGTCGGTGCGGAGATGCGGCCACGGTTGGATATAGCCGGCAGCGGGCTGAGTGGATTGTCACAAGCCGGCATCCTCTTTGACAACAGGGGGAAGTAATTCGGAGGGGCTCCAACTTCCGCTTGTTTGCCAAAAATTCTCGCAGGTCAGGCCTAACAGAGCCTAAACAAACTCGTGGAGAGGCCTTTTCGGAGTGCACGTGGGATGATGCTCCGTTCTTCTTATCCATGCGGGAGGGATTAGTACTGAATAGTACTTCAGCTCTAGCTTCGCCAGCAGGTGCAAGCATAGTGCTTAATGAACTGGAGAGCGGAGCACGCTGTGGTGCTTTACCCGCTGTTCCGCTGCGAAGGGGATTGGCCTTAGATAACTCTTTGGCCTTAGCCTCGCGGCCATGGATCCAATGAGTATGCTTTGGTACAGTAGCTTCGCTTGTGAAAGCGAGGCTGTCAGAAGGCTTTGCTACTCTTGAATTGGGCGACGGTATGATTGCCGTCTCGACTTCGTGGTTGGCAGCATTGTCGGGGTAGACAGGCATTTTACCCTTTTCTTCGCGAGAGAGGCGCGATTTTGGCGTAGCTACGCCTGAAGCTTCGATCAGAAACTTCTGTTTCGGCCTCCATATCCGCCTTGGCAGGAGATGATTAGGTTCACAAGGAACCTGAATAGCCACACGCGGGGCTGTGGGGTGTTGGCAGAATTCTGCCTCTGATTTCTGATTTGAAACCTTGGTCGTGAAGACCTTCCTGTGCTTCCATGCTCGAAGCATCAGGTCACCCCCAGAGAGGACTTCTTCAAATCTTCCTTGATCGATCTGGATGACCAAGTTCTCGAGAGTGCAGGACTTGGGCTGCGGACATGCTTCCTTGTTGCGCCAGAGAACCGCAGCAGGTTCGCAGGGAACCTTTTCAGTCTCTACAGAGACTTTCCTTGAAGATTTAACCAGAGAAGCTCTGGCTGCACCGGCTTTTCTAAATTCAGAGTTAGACCCGAAGGTCTGTTCGTCGCATTGCGACACTTGATTCTCAGCAGAGGAGAATACAATCCCCAGCGGAGTCGCCATCTTGTTTTCCATTATATTGCAAAAGGGGAAAACTTACAAAAAAAAGTTTGAGGAGCTAAATTACAAGTATTCTTAAAAAGATTACAAGTAGATCTCCTCAGAGATTCTGGAGAAGTGTGCCGATAGGAGTCTGGTCAGCGCGCGACCACTTTGTCCCTTTGACGATGCGAGCGATGAGATTCCCTTTTCGCCTGGTTCCGGGAATCAGAGAATAGAGGGTTGGTAGAACCCTCTTACTACTTCTCAAAACCGCCTTCTATGAGGAATTCCTTCTCGCCTGGTTCCGGAGATTCCTTAAGAAAAAGGGGTTATTAGGGTATCAACACCCTGAAGAGAGAAGTATTTCTCTAAAGAGTCTCTGAATTCAAGAACGCGCGGTGCGTTGTGAAGAAGCCTCTGTTGAAGAAGTCGATCCTCGTGGTCAGAAGGAGATTGATGGATCGATCCCCTCCCCTTGTACCCCTAGCGAGCTATTTATAGGGAGAGCAAGGGTATAACCGTCCCCTTTGAAGATATAGAAACAGATTGAACCGAATCTGTTTGAATTTGAAAAGTAGCCTTGCTGCGAGGCTAAGATAGCTTCTGCGGAGCTAGATTTGGCAGGTCGGTTGATCTATTTTGATCCTTTCCATATTGTTGGAAGATTTCCCTTGATCTTTTTACTCGTTTTAAGAAAGTCAAGGGATTGTGGCAATCAACTGCCATATTTGATCTCTGATTGGATTTGATCTGATTGGATCCGATCTCATCCGGAGATTTGATTGGTCAAAGGTCGACCACAACAGATTCATAGCGGCGCTGCCCGCATTGAGCTCACAGCGGAGCTAGAGGCAGTTTCTCAGCGAAGTCCGAAAAGAGGCTTTTCGGCGGAGTTGGGTTATCTTAACCTCTCAAGCGAGGTTATCCCTTTGGGCTCATGTAATGCTAAGTGCTAGCATCTTAGACCTGCTGAGGTCTGTTCAGAAACAATCCGGGTTCACTGTCTGCTTGCTGGATCAGTGGAGTCCAAGTTGCTTCCCTGTCCCTCGGGGATGGGTGGAAACTGGTCTTCAGCCCGTCTGTCACTTGTCTTTTGTAAATGTCAACAAGTTTAGACATTGTTCGGACCAATAAGAATCTTGTCTTTTTTAAGTGTCAACAAATACTAGTTGAATCAGATTTATATGGATCTATTTAGTTAACTGAAGATCATTACAAATCTAATTCAACTAAATCAGATTTAGTTGAATTTATTTTATTAGCTGGGAAATCTAGGAGATAGAGGCAAATCCAGAAGTCCAAAGGCAATCCTATCAATATACAAAGGGATATCTAAAGGATTGGGATGTATTTTCAGAATTTTCATGAAGATAAGATACAATCTAACTGAAAATTAAGGGATAAAATAAGAATTTATTTCTAATCTTATCTCCAACCTTATCAGAAGATCTTTTCTGTTAGGCAAAAGATTTTTCCTTATCTTCATACGCTCTCCCTTTTTCAATTTTGGCTATAAATACTTGCATGTATGAAGGCAAAGGGGCGCGACTGAGCAGAGAAAGATTTTAGGCTAAGTTTTTTTAGCTTAGCTTAGTTAGGATTTTATTTTTTATTTAATTTTCAGATTTATTTATGTAACTTAGAAGAGAGAAGAGTTTCATGAGAGAAAAAGAATGAAGCTTGTACTGAAAGTAACACTGATAGGTAGTAAAAAGTGCATATTTATCACCACATTCACTATCATATTTCCCTATTTATTCTTTTAATTATGCACTATTACTAATGTTTTATTATTTAATGTGTGCAGGCCTTGAGTAATTAAAAAATAAAGAAATAAAGCCTGAATGAAGCCCAAAAGCCCAGAAAGCCTATGCAAAAATGGTAGTAATTTAGATGTCTCTATATTATCTAACCTAATCTAAACTTGGATTTTAAATCTAAGAGAGGAAAATGGAGGATAATATAGAACTCCTAATTGCTAAAAGAAGAGGAAAAGGATAAGATGAGATGAACTTCTACTCAACTTGCTTGCAAGACAAGGCTAAAGATAAAAGGACTGTACATGTTTTAGTATTCAGATCATAACTTTTACTACAGATATTCAAATCTGATGATTCAAGATGCTCCAGAAAGAAGACTTGAAGGACTACAACTCTTATGTTGATCAAACTTTCTAATTCAGTCAGCAGATAAGCCATATTCGGCGATCAATATGATAATAAGTTTTTAGACAGATTTGAACTTCTATGGATAAGTCAAAACAAGTTTGGAGATAAAAGAAGAATTCAAATTCAGAGATAGTTTGCTCCTCTTATCTTTATACGCTTCTTATCCTCTGGTTTCCTCCTATAAATACCCCTGCATAGCAACAGAGGAAGGGCAGTTCTCAGAAGCTCAAGGGCAGCTCTTAGAGGCTCAAATTTAGGGTTTTTCTTTAGATTTTCTCTTTTCAAAAATTCTTTAGTTTGTAACTTAGTTTTTTTTTATGTAATTTTTAATTTTCTTTATGTAACTGAAAGGAGAAACGAGTTTCATAGAGGAAGGAGATCAAGCTTGTACTGAGGGTGACACCGGTGTAAGTAAGTCTTTTCTTTCATTGTTATTAGAATCGAATCGAAGTTTCTTTTTCTTCTTTACTCTTGTTTTCATTTACTTTCCTCTGATGAGTTTGTAATCCAAGTGAATTCGATAGCCTCGAGACTGCTTCGCCATTGCAAGTGCCCTTGATGGCCTATGGTAATGAATAACCATTCTTTGTAGCTCCGCCCTTTTATTCGTAGTGTAGATCAAGAATGGGGAAGATCCTATACGCCATGCTTGATTGCCTTCAAAGACAAGGTAAGTCATCGCAACGGATCTAAGGTATATGAGCACTGAAGAGGTAAGTAATTTTTAGGTTATCTTTCTTTTCTTTTATTTTTTAGTTTAGTTTCAATATCACAAGCTCCAACCATCTTTATCACTCTTTTCAATTTCTTTTTATATAATCTATTTTTCATTTTTCCATCTTCTTAATCTACCATCTTCTTCTTAATCTAACTTTAACTCACATTTTCCTTTTTTCTTTTAAAGAACTAAAGAAGAACTTTAACTATACTTTGTAGCCTAAAAGAAAACTTACTAAAAAGCTTCCATCGCTAGTCCCTCCTTGTGGATCACGACTCGCATAGCCACTTGCTATTGCGGTAGAATTGAGTAACTTGCACATCTCTATTTTAAAATTTTGAAATTCTGTATTTTGTGTGCAGGTAAAACCTCAATCAAATTTTGGCGCCGTTGCCGGGGAGGGACGGTAAGTTAATCTCTTTAAAAGTTTACATTTTTTGTTAACTTTCTTCTTGTTTTTTTATAGATTTAACAATAAGGAATATCTGTTGCAGTGGATATATAAGTGGCCCTGGACTCTGCTCAAGAAAGCAGAGCCCAGAAGCCCTCAGTTTGCTACATTCCAGTGACAAAACTGAGTGAACTACTAACCTGTATTTTTGCAGGTTGGCTGAATTGAAAATCTGAATTTCTGTAGCATTTATCTCCTTGTTTGACTCACTGTATCTATATTTCTAACACAACAGTAAAAAGTTGATTGTAAATGCTAAAAATGATTTAAACTTTGCATTTAGGCACGTGCTATTTCATTTCATTTTTTATTTATTGTTGAAGAGTGCTGGAGCCAAGGTATATGTGCGTAGCATTTAGTATAAGGTTCATTCTTGTATGAAATATTGCTTGAATGTTACTTTTTTCCTATATACTTGTACACTGCACTAAATTGACTTAAGGGCTTGTCCTATAAACAAAATAAGGTGGGGAAGTTATTACCCTCCCTTAGCCCACAAACAATCTCCTCACTCATTAACCCAAACCCAACTAAAAATGAGTAGACGTTGGCCCTAGGGACATCTCGAACTCAATTAGGAGATTATCCTAAGGGGAAAGGTGTTGGAATTTGACTCCTACCAAATTAGTATTTAGGAAGGGGATTAAGGGCCGAAAGCCCGAAGCTTGGTGGTTACTTAATTAAGGAACGTCTGTGACGGACAACCTCCCACCAATTTTGCCCTGACCTGGCTGATTAACTTGTGGTCAAAGTCCACATTATACCTCTCGTGGACAGTCTAACCAGTTAGGAGTCATCTAGGTCATAGGTCTACCCTAACTTAGTTTAGAATTTTTTTTTTGCTTATTTGTTTTTTTGTTTGTGTTTTATTGTGTGATATGGCTTATAACAACAATTTTTCTAATTTTAATGGTAATCCATATTACACACCAACCTCTTTTTCGGATATTACCAACCCGGCATATCATAACTTTAACCAACCTAGTGTGCCAGAGTGGTCTTATCCGAATGAATATAACCCATGCCCCCCATCTTATGACCATAATTTCCACAACAATTTCAATTCTTCACAGAGTCCATGGGGATTCTCCTTCCCCGAGTCTAATTTTCAACCAACTTGTCCTCCTTATCCACCTTGTCCACAATATTTTCAAAATTCATTCTCACAACCACTAGTTCAAAATAGAAAACCATCAATCTTGAAAATTATGAAAATGAGTATGCGTGAGTACAAGCAACAATCACATAATAGAAAACTTCAATCTTGGAAATGATTATGCGTGAGTCCAAGCAACAATCACAGAATCTGACGGACTCACAATTTCACCACGATTGTCACAACAACACTTCATCTTTTCAAGTCCAATCACAACAAAACGATGAACCAATCGACTATGAAACGATGCTTGAAGCCATTACTCAGGCTAGAATCGCTCGTGATCATGACATAGATATGATGGTTCAAACTTTACGTTCTCACCGTTCGACCATTTCTGATGTCACTAACCATTCTGTTAGAGCCGAAGAGTCACGTTGCTTTGGAAAACAAGATTCTATTTCAGTACAATCATTTGAACTTGCCCAAACTCTAATTTTTGAAAATGACATTGACAGTTTGGCAAGTTATTCCTTTCCTGAAATAGAACTTGAGAATAACATGATCCTGACCCTAAACTTGGCTATTCAATTCTACTTCCTGATTCAATAATGACTCCAGTGTCTTCACCTGATTTCAATTTTCTCGAGTCAACATTGGATCCTGTGCCAATTCATTATGAAATTGAATCGCCAATCTTTTATGATCATCATATTGAACTTGACCAATTTCATACTTTTGAAAGTCCCATTGACAAATTGGCCAGTTCTCATTTTTATGATATTGAACTCAATAAGATATGTGACCTAGATTCTCAAATTTGTGATCCAGTTCAAATTTCCGAATCAATATTGACTCCTATTTTGCTACCCGATTTGAGTAATATTGTAGAGTCAGTTTTGATTCCCACACCTGTCATTCTTGAACTTGAATCACCAATATTAAGTCACATTCCATTGTGGGAAAATGTTTGTGGACTTGAGTTTCAACTTCTTGATTTGGACCCACTTCTTGAACCAAGCTCGACTCCTGAACCTTTACTTGACTTAAGTCACTTTCCTGAGTCGGTATTAGTTCCTGTACTTCCTCAGTCCAAGTCCATCATTCTATCTTTTGACACTCCATTTTGGGACACGGCGGTTGACAAAATTGACTCTGAAAATAATTATGAAATTTGGAAATTAGATGGGGTGGAATTTTTAATAAAAAATGTTCATACATACATCATTTTCGTGGGTTATACAAGAGAGATTTCTGTTGGGTTCCTCCGAATTCCACAAAAATTCGATTGGGCCGCATTTCGTGGACCAATCAGACCACCACCGGAACCACCACCTTAAGATAATATTTTCCTTCCCTTTCTTCTTTTTCATGCATACATGCATTCATTCATACATTGAGGACAATATATGAGATAGGTGTGGGGGAGGATTTACTAACATACTAACATAGTTAGATACTAAAAAAAATTAAAAAAATTATAAAAATTATAAAAAAATATTTTTTTTTGAAAAAGAGAACAATATTTTGACTTATCTTTTGAAAGAAATCTAAGTTAATCTTAAAAATTAGGAAAATCATGATTAGGATTTCCAAAAACTTGGTCAAAATAAAATAAATTGTTGGATTTTTTAGGTATAGGAGGAAAATTTGAATAATTAATTAGTCTTAATTTTTACCTTAATGAAATGTGCATACCTAATACACGTTCACATCTAGGATTCTAAGACAAAGACTCTTGTACCTTATAAAAATATATATAATAATATAAATAAAAATAAAAAACAAAATAAAAAAATTCACTAATTAAGCTGGATACATGTGCCTCAAGAAGTATAAGTATTCACGCCTAAAGGTGATTTTATAAATAAAGTCCTTAGTTTTGTGGCCTAGTTCACTCGAGTCCTTAAGTCCGTGGGGTGTTTTCTCACCCGGTGCCCTAAAGCCGACCGGTTTGGGAGCCACCGACTTTAGGTTCGCTACATGGGTGGATTAGAAAGCCTAAGAAAATCAGGAAATATTATTTATATATGTACTAACACATCTAATAGTCAATTAGTTAGGTATGAGGGCCTCAAGAAGCCTTGATACTTGCACAAAAGAAAATTAGATGAGTTATACATATTATAAAACAAGTTAAAGAATTCCTAGTAAAGATTCACAAGAATGCATATGACTTAGGGTAACGAAAGAGACTATATAAAAATTCAATTTTAATCCTTATCTAAAATTGATAACAAATTGTTGTATAAAGACTAAGTTCAAGAATGAATAAAAATGATAATCCTAAAACTTATAGATTACTTAGTTTCTTTAATTATATTTCAAATATTTCTTTCCTTTTTTAAAATAATATAAATAAATAATTAAATCTCTAACATTTTCCTTTTATGCATTTTGTGGGTGTAATCCGCTGAAAACCCTTACGAGACAACACTCATCCTCTAGGGTAACCTAGAGGTTTAACGGCTTGTTGCACGTGCTAAGTGCAATCGTGATTCCTACGAAAGTGAGTTAGGATAGATTAATTTTTCTTTTCTTTTTCTCTTTCTTTTTGATTTTTACTCGAGGACGAGCAAAAAGATAAGTGTTGGGGTGTGATAGGTAGTAAAAAGTGCATATTTATCACCACATTCACTATCATATTTCCCTATTTATTCTTTTAATTATGTACTATTACTAATGTTTTATTATTTAATGTGTGCAGGCCTTCAGTAATTAAAAAATAAAGAAATAAAGCCTGAATGAAGCCCAAAAGCCCAGAAAGCCCATACAAAAATGGTAGTAATTTAGAAGTCTCTATATTATCTAACCTAATCTAAACTTGGATTTTAAATCTAAGGGAGGATAAGATAGAACTCATAATTGCTAAAAGAAGAGGAAAAGGATAAGATGAGATGGACTTCTACTCAACCCTAATTGCTTGCAAGACAAGGCTAAAGATAAAAGGAGAAGAGTTTAAAGATAAAAATTGTTTCAAAAAATTCGGATTCAGACTGTACATATTTTAGTATTCAGATCATAACTTTTGCTACAGATATTCAAATCTGATGATTCAAGATGCTTCAGAAAAAAGACTTGAAGGACTACAATTCTTATGTTGATCAAACTTTCTAATTCAGTCAGCAGATAAGCCATATTTGGCGATCAATATGATAACAAGTTGCAGGACAAATTTGAATGGATAAGTCAAAACAAGTTTGGAGATAAAAGAAGAATTCAAATTCAGAGATATTTTGCTCCTCTTATCTTTATACGCTTCTTATCCTATGGTTTCCTCCTATAAATACCCCTGCATAGCAACAGAGGAAGGGCAGATCTCAGAAGCTCAAGGGCAGCTCTTAGAGGCTCAAATTTAGGGTTTTTCTTTAGATTTTCTCTTTTCAAAAATTATTTAGTTTGTAACTTAGTTTTTTTTTTATGTAATTTTTAATTTTCTTTATGTAACTGAGAGGAGAAACGAGTTTCATGGAGGAAGGAGATCAAGCTTGTACTGAGGGTGACACCGGTGTAAGTAAGTCTTTTCTTTCATTGTTATTAGAATCGAATCGAAGTTTCTTTTTCTTCTTTACTCTTGTTTTCATTTACTTTCCTCTGATGAGTTTGTAATCCAAGTGAATTCGACAGCCTCAAGACTGCTTCGCCATTGCAAGTGCCCTTGATGGCCTATGGTGATGAATAACCATTCTTTGTAGCTCCGCCCTTTTATTCGTAGTGTAGATCGAGAATGGGGAAGATCCTATACGCCATGCTTGATTGCCTTCAAAGATAAGGTAAGTCGTCGCAACGGATCTAAGGTATATGAGCACTGAAGAGATAAGTAATTTTTAGGTTATCTTTCTTTTCTTTTATTCTTTAGTTTCAATATCACAAGCTCCAACCATCTTTATCACTCTTTTCAATTTCTTTTTATATAATCTATTTTTCATTTTTCCATCTTAATCTCCCATCTTCTTCTTAATTTAACTTTAACTCACATTTTTCTTTTTTCTTTTAAAGAACTAAAGAAGAACTTTAACCATACTTTGTAGCCTAAAAGAAAACTTACTAAAAAAGCTTCCATCGCTAGTCCCTCCTTGTGGATCACGACTCGCATAGCCACTTGCTATTGCGGTAGAATTGAGTAACTTGCACATCTCTATTTTAAAGTTTTGAAATTCTGTATTTTGTGTGCAGGTAAAACCTCAATCAAACACCGGTATAAGTAATCTTTTTTTCTTTATTTTATTTTATTGAATCTAAAGTTATATTTTTTTGTTCTGCAATTCTGTTTTTCTTCTACTTTCCTCTAAAGTGCTTATAATCCAAATGAATCCTATAGCCTTGAAACTGCCTTGCCCTTGCAAGTGCCATTGATAGCTTATGGTGATGGATAGCCATTTCTAAATTAGTTTAAGCTTGCACCTTTATTTTGTAGTTTAGAATGGGAATGGGAAAGATCCTATACGCCATGCTTTGATCGCCTTCAAGCTAAGAAAAATCTTTGCAACGGATCAAATGTAAAGCAAGCGCCGAAAAGATAAGTGAATTTTAGTCTTTCTTTTAATTCATTAGTTTAGAATCACATTTCAAAATCCACTCTTTCTTTATCATTTTGATTTTTTCTTTCAACATAATTTTTTTCTTTCTTTTGAAAACACCAACACCTATATCTTCTATCTTTCACTTTCTTCCTAACTTAACGTAGCTTTCATTTTTTCCTTTTCTTTTCTAAAAACAAAGAAGACTTTTAATCAGTTTAAGTAACTTAAAAAGAACTTACTCAAATACTTTCATCACAGTCCCTCCTTGTGGATCATGACCTGCATAGCCACTTGCTATAGCGGTAGCATTTATAACCTAGTACATTTTTAAACTCTGTATTTTTTGTGCATGTTTACCTCAATCAAATTTTGGCACAGTTGCCAGGGAGGGGCTATACGTTTTTTTTTTAAATTTTATTTAAATAGTTTAACTTTTTTTTCTCTGTTTTTATGTGCAGGGACTGATTTCAGAAATTTAAAATTTGCAGTGGACATATTGCATACCTGAGTCTCTGCTCTAGAAAGCAGAAATAAGGGGACCTAACTTTTGTCGTAAAAACGCAGCCAAAGCCGCGCATGCGCGGCAAAATAGGGAGGACTAATAACCTTCTTGCTTGCAGGTTGCTTGAATTGAAAAGTTTTATCTTCTACAGTATTTAGTTTTTCTATTTAACATATTCTGCACATGTTTAACTCAATAGTAAAATGTGTTTGTTAATTGCTTAAAAATCATTTAGACATTGCATGTTAGGTATTTGTCTAATTTAGTTATATTTTCTTTACTGGTGAAGAATGCTGGAGCCAAGGTACGTGTGCATACCATATAGTATAGAAATACTTTTGAATTGTTTATATTGCTTAAATGTTGCTTTTCATATACATGTACACGTTGCACTAAACTAAATTAAGGATTTGTCCTATAAATAAGGTAAGGTGGGGAAGTCATCGCCCTCTCCTCAGCCCACA
This sequence comes from Agave tequilana, assembly GCA_038442645.1. Lineage (NCBI taxonomy): Eukaryota > Viridiplantae > Streptophyta > Magnoliopsida > Asparagales > Asparagaceae > Agave > Agave tequilana. The sequence continues at coordinate 237,683 of JAVJIF010002946.1, forward strand.
AACCATCTCCTCACCACTTACCTATCCTAACTTAAAACTAAGTAGACGTTGGCCCTAGGGACATTTCGGACTCAATATGAGACTGACTTAAGGGGAAGTTGTTAGAATTTGACTCTTGCCAAATCGGTGTCAAAAGTTGAGGATTGAGAGGCGAAACCTCGAAGAACAGTGGTTTGGCATAATTAGGCTCGTTTCTTAGGCACGGATACCTCCCACTGGTCTTGCCCCTACCTGGCCGATTAACTTGTGATCAGGTTCTGCAATATACCCCCGTTGACAGTCTGTCCAGTTAGGAGTCATTTTGGTCAAAGGTCTACCCTAACATAGGGTAGATTTTTTTTATTTGTTTATTTATTTACTTGTTTTTATTTTTATTTTTGACATCTTTTGTGATATAAATTACAATTATAATTATTCCAATACATATAGTGATCCATACTTCACATCAACCACTTTTGACTCAGATATTACCAATCCGACAATTATAACTTTAACCAACCAAGTATGCCGGATTAGTCTTATCCGAATCAACATATGCTTTAGTCCCAATATTATGAACAAGACTGGAATAATCATCTCTACTCTTCACAGAGTCAGTGAGGATACAATTCCGCTGAGTCATTTTATCAACCACCTTTCCAACAATCTTCTTCATATACTCCTTTCTCTGATCACCCTATAGAAGAAGAATCTGATATAGAAAAGAGTAGGAAAGTCATACTTGAGTACTTACAAACTCGAAATTCAACAGACTCAAGTATCCCACAAAATTCTCAAATCCAAGATCCTTACTCCAATTTTCAAGTCCCACAACAAGAAGAACCTACTGACTTAGAAATGAGTATGAAAAATATGATTCAGTCCGAAAATGATTTTACCCAATCTATCAATAGGCTAAAGGCACAAATGAGTTGTTTAATCAACATAGTGAAAGATAGGAATAAGAAAACTCTACCTAACACATTTTCGATCATTCCCCATTGCCTTAGCCATCTTGATAAGAACCAAGAATCATGGTGTCTTGGAGACCTTAACCAAGATTCAATTTCATCACACCAACTTGAACTTGACCAATCTCAAATTTTTGACAAATTAGCAAGTTTTTCATTCAATGAGATTGAACTTGAATGTGAATGTGACCCTGATTCTCAACTTTGTGATTTAGTTCCAAACTTTGAATTTATGTTGACTTCGGTATCCTTTTCCAATTTGGACTATTACCCGAGCCAATATTGATTCCTGTGCCTATAGATCTTGAAATTGAATCACCTATTTCGGATAGTCACATTCCATTGATGAGAAATGAATGTGAACTTAAATTTTTTGATTTGAAACCAATTATTGAACCAAAACTGACTCCCGAACTAAACTTGATTTGAGTCAAATACCTGAGTCAGTATTGATTCCCGTTCCTTTCATTTAAGAACTCAAATCATCCATTTCACAGAATCACATTCTATTGTTGGACCAAGATATAGACCATAATAACTCAGAAATAATTTTTCAAGATTGGTCATATAATGGGAATGATTTTTATGAGAGGATCATTCATGATCCTATTCCTATTGGGGATTGTAAGCATGTAAATAGGAAAGAGGTCATCTAAGGTGAGATCCTAGATAATCTAAAATATTTAGATTGGGTAGCAACGCTTGGCCCAATCCGACCACCACTGGAACCACCGCCTTGAGGTAATATGTTTCCTTCCCTTTCTTCTTTTTCATGCATATATACATTCATTCATACATTGAGGACAATGCATGAGATAGGTGTGAGGGAGGGTTCTAACATAACATAAGTTTTTCTTTTAATTTATATAAAATATATATATATTCCTTTCTTTAAAACTTTTTTGAAAAGAGAAACTATATTTTGACATAATTTTTGTAAGAAATTAAGTTAATTTTAAGGAATAGCAGAATCATAATTAGGATTTCTTATACTTGATCAAAATGAGATTATTTGTTTGTTTTCTAGGATTAGGAAGAAAAATTGAAAAATTAATTTAGTCTTGATTTTTACCTTGATAAAATATGCATACTTTATACACTTACACACTTAGGGATCAAAAACAAAGATTCTTATGCCTTATTAAAAGCTAAAAAGAGGATATATATATATATATGAAAAATAAATAAATCAAATTATTGATTAGATAGGTGGTTTGACCTAAGCAAGCCTTGGTATTTATGCAAAAGGTAATTAGATAAGTTTAAAAAAGAATATATATATATATATATATATATATATATATATATATATATATATATATATATATATATATATATATATATCAAAAATCCTCTGATTGGGTATTTGTGCCTTATAAAGCATAAGTATTCACGCCTAAGAGTGTTCCATGTTATAAATAAAAGCCCTTAGTTTTGTGGCCTTATTTGCTCGAGTCCTTAAGTCCTTAGGGTGTTTTCTCACCCGGTGCCCTAAGATTGTCTGGTTAGAGAGTCACCAACTTAAGGCTTGTTATATGGGCAGATTAGAAAACCTAATAGAACTAAGAGATAATACGACTAAAAATATGAAAAATAAGAGTTAAGAGTTAGAGTTGAAGAACCCAAGTCAAAATTTCACTGTCACAAAGGTACATGTGTTTTAGGATAAAATAATAGACTAAAAAAGAAATACAGTTTGACTCCTTACCTTGATTGATAACAAGTTTTTAAATAGAGACTAAGTTTATGAATGAAAAGTTCGATTTTCTTACAACTTATAGATTACTTGAATTTTTATAATAATACTTCAAATATTTTTTCATCTTTTCAGAATATGTTTTCAAAATATTAACACTTTATATCTCTTTCTTTATAGATTTTGTGGGTGTAGTCCACTGAAAACCCTCACGAGACAAAACTCGTCCTCTAGGGGGTAACCTAAAAGTTTAACAGCTTGTTTTACATGCTAAGTACAGTCGTGATTCCTACGAAAGTATGTTAGATTAATTTTTTTCTTTGTTTTACTTGATGATGAGCAAAATATAGGTGTGGGAGTGTGATCATACACATATATTTCATTATTTATTAGTACATTCCTACACTTTTCTTGTGATAAATCTGTTAATCATCTTGCCTTAATGTTTAATTCATGCAGGATATGATTAATGAAGGAAGAGAAGATAATACCAAATAAATACCAGTTAAATAGAGTTATATGGATCTATTTGGCTAGCTGAAGATCATTACAAATCTAATCCAACTAAATCAGATTTAGTTGAATTTATTTTATTAGCTAGGAAATCAAGGAGATAGAGGCAAATCTAGAAGTCCAAAGGCAATTCAATTAATATACAAAGGGATATCTAAAGGATTGGGATGTATTTCCAGGAGATTCAGAGAGATAAGGCACAATCTAACCAAAAATCAAGGGATAAAATAAGAATTTATCTCCCATCTCATCTTCAACCTTATCAGAAGATTTTTTTTGTCAGGCAAGAGATTTTGCCCTATCTTCGTACACTCTCTCTTATCCAATTTTGTTTATAAATTCCTGCATTTCTGAAGGCAAAGGGGCATGACTGAGCAGAGAAAGATTTTAGGGTTAGTTTTTTACTTTGCTTTAGTTTAGGTTTTTGTTTTTCTTTTTATATAATTTTCGGATTTATTTATATAACTTATAAGAGAGAAGAGTTTCATGAGAGAATAAGAGTGAAGTTTGTACTAAGAGTGACACCGGTGTAAGTAATCTTCTTTTTTTTTATTTTTTACTTTATTGAATCTAAAGTTATATTCTGTGTACTTCATTTCTGTTTTTCTTCTACTTTCCTCTGAGGTGCTTGTAATCCAAATGAATCCTATAACCTCAAAAGTATCTTTCCCTTGCAAGTGCCATTGATGGCTTATAATGATGAATAGCCATTTCTAAATTAGTTTAAAGTTGCACCTTTATTTTATAGTTTAGAATGGGAATAGGGAAGAAATTATACTCCATGCTTTGATCTTCTTCAGGCCAAGGAAAATCATTACAACGGATCAAAGGTAAAGCAAGCACAGAAAAGGTAAGTAAAATTTAGTTTTTCTTTCTTTTAATTCATTAGTTTAGAATCACATTTCAAAACCAACTCTTTCTTTATCATTTTGATTCTTTCTTTTAACTTAATTTTTTTTTTCTTTTGAAAACACCTACATCTTCTATCTTCTACTATCTTCCTAACTGTAAATAGAAAAGAGGTAAATAAAGGTGGGCTCCGTGAACCACCACATTATCTTGATTGGGTAGCAACGCTTGACCCAATCAGAGCACCACCGGAACCACCACCATAAGGTAATATTTTCCTTCCCTCTCTTCTTTTTCATGCATCTATGCATTAATTCATACATTGAGGACAATGCATGAGATAGATGTGGTGGAGGGTTCTCATATAACTTAGGTTTTCTTTTTTTTAAAAAAATATTTATTAACATTTTCTTTACTGTTAAAAACTTTTTGAAAATAGAAACAATATTTTTGACATATTTTTTGTAAGAAATTAAGTCAATTTTAAGGAATAGGAGAATCATAATTAGGATTTCTTATACTTGGTCAAAATAAGATTATTTGGTTGATTTCCAAGGTTAAGAAGAAAATTTGAAAAATTAATTTAGTCTTGATTTTTGCTTTAATGATATATGCATGCTTTATACACTTACACACTTAGGGTTCAAAAACAAAGATTCTTATGCCTTATAAAAAATGAAAAAAAAGAATATATATATAAAATACTCTGATTAAGCTGGATATTTGTGCCTAATAATACACAGGTATTCACGCCTAAAAGAGGTTCATATAATAAAATCCTTAGTTTTGTGGCCTTGTTTGCTCGAGTTCTTAAGTCCTCGGGGTGTTTTCTCACCCGATGCCCTAAGACCGTTCGTTTTGGAAGTCACCGATTAAAGGCTCGTTACATGGGCAGATTAAAAAGCCTAATAAAACTAAAAAATAATACCACCAAAATAAATAAATAAATAAATAAAGGCATAAGAGTTAGAGTTAAAGAACTCTTAGTCAAAATTTCACAGTCACGAAGATGCATATAACTTAGGGTTAAGTAATAGACTAGATGAGAAGTACAATTTGACTCCTTACTTTTATTGATAACAAATTTTTGAATGGAGACGAAGTTTAGGAATGAAAATTTTGATTTTCCTATAACTTATAGATTACTTAAACTCTTACAATATTACTTCAAATATTTTTTCTCTTTCAAAATGCTTTTCGAAAATACTAATTCTTTGTTTCTCTTCTTTATGAATTTTGTGGGTGTAATCCACTGAAAATCCTGACGAGACAAAACTCATCCTCTAGGGAAACCTAGAGGTTTAACGACTTGTTGCACAGTGCAATCGCGTGACCTGTGAAAGTGGTCTAATAATTTTTGCTTTAGTTTTGTTGTTTTGATCGAGGACGAGCAAAAGATAGGTATGGAGGTGTGATCAGTCGCTGATACTACATATTTATTGTCACATTTTTGTATTTATTATATAATAAACTCTATTTTTAATCCTATTTATTATCTAATTTATATGCAGGCCCATTACTAAAGGGAAAAGAAACGAGCCCAAAAGCCCATCAAAATTCTGATTTAATTCAAAATTAATTCAAAATCAGAAAATCAGGGCAGATCAGAGAAGATAAAATCGGTTGAAAACCAGTTAAAACAAATCTCTACAAATTAATTGGTTAAAGTTGAAGATAAAAGGAGGTTTCGTCAAAATTCCGGACCTAAACTGAAAATCCAGCTGAAGATAAAAGGAAATCGAAAAATCAGAGACGTGTGTCCCCCGGGTGTGGCCACCTGGCCACACCCAAGCCACGAAAACACAGCCAAAGCCACGTTTTCGTGGCTTTGTTGCATCTGTTGGGGAGCATTTGCTCCCCCTATCTTCGTACGCTTTCCCCCGTTGGGTCTTTGCCTATAAATATTGAATTATTAAAGACCATAGGGAACGATCAAGCAGATAGTAGAAGTTTATGTAGTTTGTAACTTAGGTTTTTAGTTTTCTTTTATGTAATTTTTATTTTCTTTATGTAACTGAGAGGAGAGGAGATTTTCATGGAGGAATAAGAACAAGCTTGTAATTAGGGTGACACCGGTGTGTACGTAATCTTTTCTTTCATTATTATTTGAATCGAATTGAAGTTTTCTTTTCTTTTCTATTCTTATTTTTGTTTGCTTTCCTCTTCTGTGTTTGTGAATCAAAATGACTCTGATAGCCTCAAAGTTGCCTTGCCCTTGCAAGTGTCGTTGATGGCTTATGGTGATGGATATCTATTTCTATGGCAGTGTAGCTTGCCCTTCATTTCATAGTGTAGATCGGGAATGGGGAAGATCCTATTTGTAATACTTCGCTCGCCTTCAAACAAAGGTACATCGTCGATACGGGTCAAAGATAAACAGGCGCCGAAGAGGTAAGTAAGTTTTTTAGGTTTTAACTTTCTTTTCTTTTAATTATAGTTTAGATCACCAACATCACAATCTCCCAACTTTTTTATCACTCTTTTTAATTTCTTTATATAAATTCATTTATCATTTTCTCCACCTTTTCAATCTACCACTTTCTTATTAACTCAACTGTAACTTATTTTTCTCTTTCTTTTAAAGAACTAAAAGAAGATCTTTAACCATTTCAAGTGAACTAAAGAGAACTTACTAAAAAGCTTCCATCACTAGTCCCTCCTTGTGGATCACGACCCGCATAGCCACTTGCTATAGCGGTAGTATTGAGTACTTGAACATTCTATTCTTACGTTATGAAATTCTGTATTTTCTATGCAGGTTAAACCTCAATCAACCGATACCGACAATCGGCTCTAAGATTTTTAATTTACAATTGGAGTTGAATTTTGAAAATCTGCTTTCAAATTATTCTTCAAAATCATCTTCTCTACTTAGTGTATTTTTGGGAATTTTTCTGAATTAGTCCAAAACCCGGCCAAACCGGTGTCGCCGAGTATCGGCGGTTAATTTCAGGATTTTTTAATTTGCAAATCAGACAGTATTTCTTGAATCTGATTTCATATTATTCCTCAGGATAATATTCTCTATTTTACACAATTTTTGGAGACCGTTCGGAACTAGCCAAAATTTCACCCAATTAAATAATATTTTAAAATTCATATTTTTCTATTTCTTTCCCCTTTCTCTTTCCCCAAATTTTCTCCAACCTTCCCACCGCCTCTCTCAAACTGCCTTCTCTCTCTCCTTCTTTTCTCTATTAAACCTCTCTCTAACTCTGTCACTCTCCCACTGTCACTATTGATCAGTCACATATATTGCATATACATTGTCATCTTATCATACTTTTTAGCTAATAAATCCTATTAATAAGTTTTCTTCTTCTTTGTTAAATGTAGGCCCAATTGCTAAAAGAAAGGAAGGAGAAACAAGCCCAAAAGCCAATCAAATTCTGATTTAATTCAGAATAAATTCGAAATCAAGGAATCAGGGCAAATCTGGGCATATCAGAGAGGTTGAAAACCGGTTAAAAAGAATCCTCCTCAAGCGGTTGAAGTCAACAATTAAAGGCTGTTTCGTCAAATCCTGAAGCAGAAACGAGAAAACCAGTAGAAGATATAGGCGAATCACCAAACCAGGAGAATCATCCAATTGGGCGTGGCCAACTGGCCACACCAGGGCCACGTTTCCGCGGCCCTAGCCATGTTTTCGTGGCTTGGTTGCGTTTGTTGGGGGAGCGTTTGCTCTCCCAATCTTTCTACGATCTCCCCCCTTTGGTTTTTCTCTATAAATACCAGTTTCAACAGAGAAAAGAGGGGCGAAGACTAGGATTAGAATTTTTGTTTATACTTTAAGGTTTAGACTCTTTGTTAGATAGTACAAAAGTTATATTTTTGTTTTGTAATTTGTAGTTCAGTACAAATACCTATGAGAGAGAGAAATTGAGTGCTTGTAACCTGAAGATTGAAGTGACATCAATACAAGAATAAAGCTACATTTTCTTCTACTCATTTTACGGTATGTCTTACTTTAATTACTTGCATTGTTCTTTATTTTCCATGAGTAGCTAAATCGATTTTCTGGGCTCACTATTACTCCTCTCTGATCCCTCTTCTTTTCGAACGGTTTTGATGAAAAGACCCAATGAATCATTTGCATGCCTAACTTAAGCCTTTCTTCTTGAAAGTGTTCTTGAAGGCACATGAGGATGGGTTTGGTTTTTTAAATTCCTACTTCTCTTAAAAACGTCTCTCGAACTTATTTTTATCTCATACTTGAACTTCTTGATGATTTAACATTCAATTCGAGATGATTTCTTAAAGAAGAGGATTAACTTTTCCAAACATCTTATGTGCTTTGCTTAAAGCTTTCTAAAATCAATCTTAAGTTGTTGCCTATGATCAAGTTGAGGCACTAAGGGTTTCAATTGAAGAACATGTCATTGAGTAGTGAGATAGTGAGCCCAGATTTTCTTTTTTATTAAAAACAACCAATCACTTTTTCAAAGCTTTTTAAATCACCTTTTTCCAAAGCCTTTTCCACATTTACAATTTCTCTTTTAATCACTTTCCTTCTCTCCATTCTTATTTTCAACTAAAAAACGAGCACAATTCTTTGTTACTTAATAAAACACCGAAAAACTTTCATCGCATTCCTCCTCGTGGACACGACCCGTTAGCCACAAGCTACACGGTAATTTCTTAACTCTTTGATTTTACAATCAATTTTTGGCGCCGTTGCCAGGGAGGGAACGGTGTATTTGTTTTTTAACAAGTTTGGTGTGTTGTTTCAGGGACTTCAAGATTCAGATCTAGCATTCAAGCTTTGCAGGAGAAGACTTGGTATTCTGTGCCCCTACTCTCGAAAGTAGGAAACAGAATTTCAAGAAATTGCTATTGCAAAAGTTACAATTTTTGTGGGACTACTAAAACTTTTTTTGCAGGACATATTGCTTGCAAAAATTAAGTTTTTGTGTGTTATATTCTTGCTATATCTGCTATTCACAATCCCTGTTTTAATCCAACAGTAATTTGAGTGATTGTTAATTGCTTAAAAAACGTTTAGACTTGCATTCTAGGCATTTGTCTAATTACGTTTATTTTATACTTACTGTTAAAGAGAGCTAGAGACAAGGTACGTATGCATAGCATATAGTTTAGGAAACATTCTTGGGTGATATTTTGCTTTTGAATGTTACTTTTCTATATCTTGCACACTTTGCACAATAAATTCTAAGGGCAAAACCCAATTCAAGATAAGGTGGGGAAGTCATTACCCTTCCTTAGCTCACAAACTATCTCCAAGCATGCGTAACCTAAGCCTAAGTAAAATCTGATAGACGTTGGCCTTAGGGACATCTCGAACTCACTAGGAGATTATCCTAAGGGGGAAGGTGTTGGAATTTGACTCCTGCCAAATCAGTGTCTAGGAAGGGGATTAAGGGCCGAAAGCCCGAAGGTCGGTGGTTACTTAATTAAGGAACGTTTTTGACGGATAACCTCCCACCAATCTTGCCCTGACCTGGCTGATTAGCTTGTGATCAAAGTCTACATTATACCTCCTGTGGATAATCAACCAGTTAGGAGTTGTCTAGGTCAAGGATACCTTAGACTAGGCTTGGTTGATTACTCTTGTTGACTGTTGGTAAACTTGTTTGTGATTGTGATTGTGATTGTGTGGTCAAGAGACCCTAACTCATCTAGGTTGACTAGAAACACATCACCACCCAAGTTTGAACCAAGACCTGATCCGGTTATGGCTCAACCAACATCATTACAGGATAGGTTCTATCCCTTTAGAACCTCACTTCCATCTTGCATTCTACTTCCATCGATTGGTGAATACAATTTTGAGCTCAAGCCTCAATTCATCAACACACTCCCCAAGTTTCATGGCTTAGAGTCCGAAGATGCTTACTTCTTCATAAGAGAATTTGAGGAAGTATGTCTAATGATGAAAATCTCACACCTAGTAGATGATGCTATTAGGTTGAGATTTGTCCCTTTCGCTCTTAAGGACTTAGTAAAGAAATGGCTTTACAGCTTAGCGGCCGGCTCTATCACATCTTGGGATGGTTTCATCAAGGTCTTCTTGAAGAAATTCTATCCAATTCATAAGACCGCTCTCATTAGGAAGAACATCATGCAATTCAAGTAAGAACCTAATGAACCGTTCTGGAGGTACTTTGAACGTTTTAAAGACCTCCTTGTCCAATGCCCTCATCATGGAATAGAGAAATGGCGACAATGCCAAATTCTTTATGATGGTTTAGACTATTCAACCAAAACCCTCTTAGAAAGTATGTGCCAAGGGAGATTCTTGCAGAAGGATAAAAATGAAGGATGGGATTTATATGAAAACCTAGCTGAAAAGACCATCCAATGGGAACCTACTAGTGAACCTCTAGGAATCCAAACTCCATCTCTTCGAAAGGAGGTCTCCATTCTATCGAATCATCCATAGCTAATGAGGCTAAGTTAGCGAACCTAGCAAGAAGACTGGAAGTTTTAGAAACTAAGGAACCAAGTCCAGTCAATCAAGTCAGCCCAAACCAATTTTCAACTCCGGACTATACTCACTGCCAAGCCATGAATCATGTATTCGAGAAGTGCCCTGTGTTTCAGGCTCAGCAACAATACCATGAACCGATGAATGCGGCCTTTTCAAGGCCAAACAATAATCCTTACGCACCAACATACAATCCTGGCTGGAGAAATCACCCTAATTTCTCATGGAGCCAAAATAACAATAACCATTCACGGTCAAATCATGCAAACTATACAGAGGTTAGAGGTTCAAATAAGCCAACTAGTCACTCAACAGAATGAGAGACAGAAGGGTACACTGCCTAGTCAGCCAATAACCAATCCTAAGAATTCTCAACAAGCTCATTTGGCTGAGGATCAATCATTAAATCAATGTAATGTTGTTCATACATTGAGGTCAGGAAAGAAAGTTGATAATCAAGTCTCAATGCCAACCAATCCCATTCCGCACAACCACAATCAAGCATCCACCTCATCTAATCCAAATCCTTCCAAATCTGACGAATCTGAAAAAGATAAGTCAACCAGTCAGGTGCACCAGCCTATAGTACCATTTCATAATATGCTGAAAAACAAGAAGCAAAATCCACACATGGACAAGATATTTGAGATATTTAATCAAGTGAAGATAAATATGCCACTTCTTGATGCCATCCAACAAGTCCCTTCCTATGCTAAGTTTCTTAAGGACATGTGCACTAAGAAGAGAAAGACTAATGTACCAAAAAAGGTCTTCTTAGCCACTAACATTAGTGAGCTACTATCGGGTCCGATCCCTGTTAAGTACAAGGATCCAGGTAGTCCCACCATTGCCTGCATAATAGGACAAGCCGAGACACGCACTTCTTGACTTGGGGGCAAGTATCAACTTGCTTCCATTCTCAGTTTATCAATAACTCGGGTTGGGCGATCTTAGTCCAACTCGAGTCGCTATCAAACTGGCTGACCGTTCAGTAAAGGTTCCAAAAGGGGAGATTAATGATGTCCTTATTCGGGTAGGGGAGTTTATTTACCCTGTCGATTTCATAGTTCTAGAGACACAACCTGTGTCTAACTCCAATCATAGGGCTCAAACTCCTGTTATCCTAAGGCGACCATTCCTTGCTACTGCCAATGCCATCATCAATTATATGAATGGGTCCATGAGGTTAACCTTTGGGGACATGACTAGAGAAGTCAATGTCTTCAATCTAGGAAAACAACCCCGCGATGTTGAGGACCAAACATTTGAAGTCAACCTAATTGAGAACTTAACAAGTGAATATAGGGAAGAATTGGAACTAGAAACTGAGTGTGACTTCGGGTTAGAGTCTGACGACTTTAATCTTGATCAGGTTGTAGATTCTGATGTGAATTGGGCCTCGAACCGTATTTCACCAATAATAGAGCCAACAAATTTGACTAGTCCTTCCAGTGAGCCTTCCTCTTCCTTAGAATTGAAAGCCTTACCTGCGCATCTCAAGTACGTCTATCTAGGCGAACAAGAGACCTTTCCTGTCATCATTGCCTCCCATTTAAATGACGGGGAAGAAGAAGATCTTAAAGCAATTTTAAGAAAACATAGGGAAGCCATTGGTTGGACTATGACTGATATAAAGGGATTAAGTCCGACCATCGTTCAACATCGCATTCATCTTAATGAAGATGCCACACCTAAAAGAGACCCGCAACGTAGGTTAAACCCTATAATGCAATAGGCTATTCATGCTGAAATTGTAAAACTCTTAGACAATGAAATAATTTATCTCATTTCTGATAGCCAATGGGTCAGTCCTGTCCACGCGGTTCCAAAGAAATCTAGTTTCACCGTAGTGGAAAACGAGAACAAAGAGTTGGTCCAAACTCGACTTCCCACGAAGAACTGAGTTTGCATTGACTATAGGAAGCTTAATGCCGCAACTCATAAGGACCATTTTTCACTTCCCTTCATTGATCAAATGCTTGAATGTTTGGCGGGTCACGAGTATTATTGTTTCTTGGATGGTTACTCGGGGTATAACCAGATCCCTATTGCTCCTGAGGACCAAGAAAAGACTACGTTCACATGTCCATTTGGGACATTTGCTTATCGTCGAATGCCTTTCGGCTTATGCAATGCCCCAATAACGTTTCAACGCTGCATGTTGAGTCTTTTCTCTGATATGGTAGAACGATTCTTAGAGATCTTTATGGATGATTTCTACATCTACGGAGATTCATTCACTCAATGTCTCCACCATTTAGAACTTGTCCTCCAACGTTGTGCTGAGAAAAATCTGACACTGAATTGGGAGAAATGCCACTTCATGGTAAAACATGAAATTGTCTTGGGTCATGAAATCTCCAAGAAAGGAATTGAAGTGGATAGAGCCAAAATTGAGGTTATTGCAAAGCTTCTCATGCCCAAATGCGTTAAGGATATTAGATCCTTCTTAGGACACGCCGGTTTTTACTTAAGATTTATCAAGGATTTGTTGGCCCAAAGGCCTTCCACTCTAGTTTTGATGATGATTAACTCATGTAGTTATGTTTACTAATATCTTGTGGTTTTAAGTTTCAGATCATTAGCAAGATATTAGTTGGTGATTAGCTTCAACAAGGAGTTTAGAAGCTTTTCATGGTGATTCCGGTGCCAAAGCTTAAATATCTTTCCTTTGCACTCGGTGGATCACGCGTTTGGGAGCAAGTCTACTTGAAGATGGAGGTCCTAGTTAGTTTAGTGTGTTTTAGATCCATATGTAAAGCTTAGTATAGTTGATATGCTCAAGTGCACAAACACACACGTTTTATGTTTGGTTTTTGGTTTTCATGAATAGTTGATCAAAACAAGTTTAATTGATACATGTATAGTTGTTTCATTCTATACATGCATGCTTAATTGTTAAACAAACTTATTTTGACTTTCCTATTCATGTATTGAAAAACCAAGTTTGATAAAAATACATGTTTTGGTTTTTGGTAAAAATGTTAAGAAACAAAAATCGTTTCATATGCTTGATATTTGAGTAGAAATGTTTATCACATGTTTATATATAAATGCTATATGATAAAAAATATTTTTGGTATTTTTACAAGACTTAAAAGAATTTCTGAAAAATATTTTAAACCTGTTTTCTGACCCAGACCTGTCTGTCAGGCCAGGCGGGTCGACCGTGGGGTCGACCGAGCCATAGGCCGGTCGACCTGTACGGTCGACCGACGTGCACAGAGCCGTGCACGTCTGACACGCAGTGGGCCGGCCGACCGGGCGGTCGACCGGACCAGAGAGCTCTGCTCTCTGGATTTGTGGGTCGACCGGGCGGTCGACCGGTTTTGCCCAACGGTCATATTTCTGACCGTTGGCGGTCGACCGGGCTGGTCGACCGGAAGCCTGTCAGGCTGCCACATCAGCCTAACGGCTAGTTTTCTGATGGGCCTATATAAACCCCATTCCTTTGGGATTTTGGCCAAGATTTTTAGAGCTAATATTTCCTGACTTCTTCAGTGTTTTAAACAAGTTTTCAAAAGAGTTTTAAGTGCCAAAAGATCAATCTTATTTGTTTTTAAGTGTTTTGTTTATTTCAAAGAAACTAGGTTTTGGGAATTGTTTTTAAGCAAAAATCTCTATATCATTTTTTGGTGTTTTCCCAAGAGTTTTCTTTGATCAAAACACTTAGTTTTTCCACTTGAGCTATATCATCTATCCTATTCTATTAGGATCTTATTTTTGTGGAAAAGAGAAAAAGAGAGATTGTGTTTGTGGTCTTTTGTGATCACTTGTTGTAAACCCTCCTTATCTTGTTGTATCCCTCTTTGGTAGAGGTTGATCGGAGTGGTATTGGTTTGGATCCCTCTTCGGTAGAGGTGATTGTGTTGGTTATTGTATTGGCTACGGGCCTACCCCTCGGTTGTGAGGCGGTTGTTTGAGAGAGGAGTTTGGTACTCCATTGTTGTAATAAATCCTCCTCGGTGGAGGTTCCCTCGGTGGGAGATAGTGGATTGGAAATCCTACACGGTGGTGTAGGCGGGGATGTAGAGCAAGGTGCTCGAACCTCGAAACATATCTTGGCTTTTGTGTTGATCCACTTGTCTCTCTAACTCTCTCTCTCTTATTTGTGCATAGCATCATTCTTATTGCCATATCATTCATATCATATTGCTTGTGTTGCCTTGCATCTTTCATATTGTTGTATATCCATTATATGCTTAGCTTGCTTGTGTGTGTGCCTCACTTGTACTTAACCATAAGAGCTTCACATAGCAACTCAACCCATTCAAGGGAATCAAGAGGAGTTAGTCCATAGCCCTTCACGGGGAATTCGGCTACACTTGTGTGTTGTATTAAGTGTGTTGCAGAATTTGCATTAGCTTCCAATCAAAATTTCATAATGTAATGCCTGATTACAAGAAATTCCATCAAAATATCCAAACAAATGCCCAAGGTAACAGCAAACCATCAAAAATTCAATCTTTCCCAACATTTAGACACTAATTTACCTGCATACAATCAGCTAATTAACTAAAAATTAAACTTTTAGACAGAAATATTCAATCTCTGTTTACCAATCCTAATGCTCACAAAAAAATAGCCCAAAATAAAAGAAATATTATAGTCCAAATATTACAGTCCAAATAGCAAATCTTAGTAGCTCACAAGCAAATATTACAAATTAGCAAAGTTCACAAATATTACAGCTCAAATGTTACAGTCCACTAGCAATTAGCAAAGTCGCAAAGCATGATCCATAATTACAATCCACATAGTTCATCACAATAAATTAAAGCAACAACACAAGAATAAAAAGAGTTTTTCTCAGTAACAAAGCCTCAGTCCTTCAACAACAAACTTGTTCTATTCTTCTTTTCTTCTTAAACCTCCGTGATTGTTGGTTCCGACGCCATTTTAGACAAATCTATAGTCAAAAGAAATGAATGTTCACTTTAAGAGACACAATAATCTACTGAATCAATAATAATAATAACAACTAAATGCCGATTCTGGAGATAAGGACTACTAACATCACTAGCCATTCGATGCAAAATAGGAAATCTTGATCTATTAACTTTCCAATACTTCAAGATGTTAAATGTAGACAGATCGTCCTCGGCATCTTCACTTAAAAATTTCTTCAATTCCGTCTTTGTCTCCTCACCTCTAACGTCCACTCTCATCCTTTTAAAGCGACTCCTCACATCTAATAATTGAGAAGAGGGGAACATTGGCAATATTGCTTAAAGATTTGAGCTATCTCACTCGATTGCTCGCTTGAACTCATACCTTACTTGTAGTCATTGAACAATAATGATGCAACCTCTTTTACAATCGTCATCTTCTCCAAACTTTCACTTGCACCATAACGAGGTTCAAGAACAAATTGTACATAATGTTCCTTGTATAGGGGGTCAAGAAGCACGACAATGTAAATCAACATGTTAGGAGAATAAATCAACATGTTGGTCTTCTCCCAACTCCCCCAATACATTCAAACTTCTCTTGTATTTTGCGGGCAATGTTGCCAATGCTAAACCCCCACTTTCTTGTTGATCTATCAACTCACAAACAACATTACTAATTTCATGAAGAAAACTATTGCTAGTTATATACAAAGAACGAGTAACACGCAAAGTGAGTTCATAAAGCTTTTCAAGAGAAGTGCACCACCTCTTTGCATTAGTCCAATCATCTTCTGATAACATTTTATTGTTTTCATTCCCACTTAACACTTGATTTCTAATCAATGGGTCATCATCATCAAACCTTTAAAAGCTCTTTCATACTTGCATGTGGCATTCAACATCAAATAAATGGAGTTCTAGTAGGCACATCCAAGCATAAGGTTTTGGACCATTTAATTTTCTCAATCTCAACACAATTCTTAAACCTTTGTAATCGAGAAGGAGAACTGCTCACATACTTCACAGTCGAGTGCACCCTAGCAACCAAAGAGCTCATTTCTTTAATCCCATCATTAATGAGATTAACAATGTGTGTAATACACCTCATATGAAGGTGCTTCCCATGTAGCATTGTTCCATTCCAATTATTAAGTCTTTTCTTTAAATAGCCCCATGGTATCATTAGAAGACGCATTGCCAATGATTATGGTGAAGACATTTCAATCCCCCATTCTACTAAACACCTCTCCACCGCCCTACCAAGTCCATCACCTTTGTGACTAGGAATTGAAAAAAAGTTGAAAATTTTTTTGTTTAATTTTCAATCATTATCAATTCAGTGTGCAGTGAGACACATGTAATTGATTTTTTGAATAGAAGTCCAAGTGTCCGTGGTAAGAGATACCATTTGACATGTAGCTTTCAATAAATTCTTTAAAATTTTCTTCTCGTCAATGTAAATTGGTAATCTCTTTGGATTGTCCAACGGGATGGGAGATGAAATCTAGGACATGCAATAGACATGAAGTATTAGAATCCAACACCTTTCACTAATTTGAATGGTTGTTCATCAATAATTATAAAGTATGTAAGGGCTTTTCTTATAGCCACTTCATCATACCCCCAATTACCAAGACTACCTTCTTCACTATGCCCTCCTATTGAATGTTGAAAATAGTTTTTGTTTGGTTTCTTCATTATGTTGGTTCTTACAATTATTTTCATGAATATGCAATGTAGATGTACCATTCATATGTGAATCAACATTGTACACCTTATTACAATACTTGCACTCTAGTATGTCTATTTTCTTGAAAAGTTTTAAAATGCAACCGTACCGTAGATCTTTTCCTTAAGCTCTTTCTGTTGGTTTGTGAGTAGGATGAGGCTTCGTTGGATTCTGTTCTTGTTTAACCTACATACAAAAAAAAATTTAGATAAGTAGTTATTATAATATATTTTAAATTTCTAAGATTTAGAATTTTATTAAATTTAGAAGAAAAATGCAGAAAAAATTGAATTTAGAAGAAATATGTAGAAAAATTAAAATTCATAGACTAACAATAACTAAACCTGAAGGTGAGGTAGTTGTCAACTGTTCTTTTGGTGGGGGGGTGCTTGAGGTGCAGTTAATGACGCCAAAGGAGGTCAGGGGCTTGATGGTGCCAAAGAAGGCCGAGAGCTTGATGACCTCGAAGGAGGTCGGGAGCTTGATGGTGCCCAATGTAGCATGGACACACGTGTCAGATACAGACACAGGACACGACAAAATTCCAAAAAAAGATACGGGACACAACATCAATATTTTATTATTATTATACATAGATAAATTTTCACCCAGTTAAATCATATATGAGTCATAACCATAAGTATCTTATATATTCAACCAAAGCCAAAAGAGAGCTCATAGTCATAGTAATTTAAATAAAAATGTATCATAAAACAAGTATTTCACCACCCAAAATACGAAAGATGTTTATCTAGGAGGCCATTTTTAATTTGAAGTTGAACGAACTTCAATGGTCTCATCCTCTTCCCTATCTCTATCCACGAACACCATGGCTTCCAACTCCAGTTCAAGGAAAAAATTGGCAACCTTTAGAATACTGGGGCCTTCAAATGTTTCGAACTAACCCCCAAGGTCCTATGTCTTTCTTTCTCCTCCATTGTATTGTCAGGTGCTTCGAGAATGTAGACTGAGTTTGGTATGCACATAAACCAAGTCTTGTGCTCTTTTCGGGGCCATTTTGTTTCGAGCCAAGGAATGAATAAAGGAGTGTACTCTAATTCCTTTCATAACATGATGATGAACATGATTGGACAAGAAGCTTTAGAGCCAAAGCTTGCAAAGTTGAAGTAGAAGACACGTAATGAACCCGCCAATGCTTTGGATTCATGAATCCTCTATCATTTAGAGAATCATGATTCGAAAAAACATCCAAAGCGGCTGAGAATTTCGCAAACTCCGTGTTCAACCTTTGTGCATTGGCATTGGGAAAACATCTCTACAAGCATTTAGCTTTTTCACTAGAGATTTTCTCATCTTGATGTGGAGCCACTCGATTTATGCCCACCAAAAACCATTCTGGAGTATAATACCTTATTCACATAAAGAAAACATATGGTAGATTGGCTCGATGAGTTAACAAAAACAAGAAACAGATACAAATAAAGTATAGTGTTTTCATTTTAGATTTTTTTTTTTTTACTTTGGGTTCAAAGAATAAGCCGAAGTGTATTGCTTTTATTCCACCAATCAACCAAGATTTTGTGCACCACATCATAAAAAGAAGATTCCTCATCTCATTATCTTTCATGTCGATAAATAACACTCTTTACTTTCTCAATCATTGTCTCCCACATGTTATACAGTAAATGTATACGCAACTTATCGGTATCAGCAAATCTTAGCATGTCATAAATAGGCTCCGTGAATGAAAGAATGTAGTCAATTTTGTCCCACCACCTATCATCCAATACTTTGCTCTTGACAAATTTCGCTTTTCCCACATCATCATCATCCTCATACAAGGTCCACTTCTCACATAACACCGAGTTTTGAAGACCCCCTCTTGATAGTCTTGAACCTCTTTAACATGATAATCACCGAGGCAAATATTGTCTCCGCGATAGAAAGAAGCTTCCTCTTCACGTGTCCATTGAACATTGCAAGCCTCATGGAGTAGTTCATAATAAAATTCTTTGTCATGATGGCATCTCCGGAGACATCGGTGATCCAATTGCACTCATCTATGTTGTTTCATTTGCTTCAGTGTTTTTTGCCGCACATATTCATGAGCGTAAGATTTAGAGAGTCCATCCCGCAAGGAGTCTAAAATATACGAGGATAATGACCTCCACGGCACAATGACACCCTGCTGTCTTGCAAGCTTGGGCATTATCGGTTTGGACCACATGTTGGTATCCAATCTCTCTAATCTTCTCCATAAGTTTATCTGCAATATAGAACTGGCTTTTTGTGAATCTCTTGGTGTTCATAGAAGACAAAAACATAGGCCCACTTTCCGTGACGGCCATGAAATTAATTATCGGTCTCCTTTGTGCATCCGACCATACATCACTACAAAGAGACACCCTTCGAACTCCACGTGCTCTTGATGGGTTCCAACTTCCTCTCTATATTAGATTTTTCATTTTGCAAAAAAGTTGTCCTCGAGGAGTTTTATCCGGGAGGGATATAGCCTGAGATGGGGTTGTTTGCGGCATATGTGAATGCCATGGTATAATATGAATTCCTTGCGCAATTGAATGACAAACCATCAAAATAAAACATCCTTGCGATAATTGCATTTAATTCTTCTCTTGCTCTCATATTAAATGACACATCCACTGCATTACCTCTCCTCTTCTTCGCTTCACTTGGACGCAACGAAATGGAACTTGAGGACGTAGGCAAGCCTACAGGCCTAACCATAAAGCTTTCACTGTAAAAAAAAATTGATGACATCATGAGATCATTATACATATTCATTTTAAAAAAAATCATCAAAGTGTTGGTATGCTCACATCTCATCCATACCTTACGTTACGGTTTATTATCTTTCGCAATGGTCTAAAAAACCAATATTCTAGAAAACAAACAAATAAATAGGCATAATTTTAAAGCAACTCAACTCATATTTTGCAGCTAAAATCTATTGTTTGTTCAATGGATCATCAACTATACAAAACTGAATTATGAATTTAGGACATCTCGTAATCTTTGAAACATATTTAACCAATTCTCCTTTGCTCGGAAATGCTGCTCATAAAGATAGTGACAGTCGCTGTTTCATCTAAGTTCAGCCTATTCAGGAGGTTTGGTTTCACGGTCAATGGATCATTTGTTCCTCTGGAATTTAACATTGAGGAATGTAGTAAAAATCTAAGAAGCGTGTTTAGGCCATTAACTTTTCCAGGAACTATGGGGCCGAGATCATGCCATGTGAGACACGATTTGATGCAATATAGTATTGTCATTGTTCTTTGGAATATAATTAGATCCAGTGAGCTAATATTTTTCCAGCCTATTTATATCCATAGCTGAACTCATTAATCACATTAATGAAATTATCATTCATAGATAATGTGAGGTGTCATATATTTGATGACTAATATAATTGATTAATTAAAAAACTCAACCACATAAAGACAAGATATAGAATCAACTGAAATAACTTGAAGTTAGATCCAATATGTTCCAAACCCTAGATGCAAATCCCCAAACAAAATAGATCAAAAAATATGTTTTTTTTCCAATTCATACAATTTTAAGATGTCTATAACCTAGATCTCGTTATCAATATATTATACAACCCCAACCTACTTCATAGACAAGAACCAAAACAATATATATCCACAGTCACATGCTTGATGGCAGATCAAAGGGGAAAAAATAGAAATTTCGTCTCGTAACCCTCGATCCGAGACTCCAAATTAAAAATGATCAAAGAAACCAAGATCTAATGATGATTCTAAACCCTAAATATTGTTATCTCCATATGGATCATCTACTGATATCAACAAGATCTAAATTAATTATCAAGTAGGCCAGAGAGGAGTGGTACCTTGAGCGAACGATCTACAAAGAGAAAGCGAGCCTTGTGATGATCGAAGGTAAGAAGTTCGTGGTCCGTCATCGGAGATCGCAATCGGAGACGAGGAGTGTCCATCATTGGAGACTTGGAGATCGTGATGGGGAGACGAGGAGGAGCGAGATCGCCGAGATGAGGAGAGGGAGGGCAC
The DNA here is from genome assembly GCA_038442645.1 of Agave tequilana. Classification (NCBI taxonomy): domain Eukaryota; kingdom Viridiplantae; phylum Streptophyta; class Magnoliopsida; order Asparagales; family Asparagaceae; genus Agave; species Agave tequilana. The sequence continues at coordinate 258,773 of JAVJIF010002946.1, forward strand.
GATTTATTGATTTAGGGCAAGTCTAGAAGGGGGGAGAGATCTCAGAGGGAATTAGGGATGAGCACAGTGAGGGGAAAACTATAAAAGGAGAATTTGGGGGAGGTTGGGGGTCAACGTGGTCCCCCTGGACCCCACTTCGACCGCCTTCTAGTTCGGTCGTTTTTTTGGTTGGTTTACAAATTTGCGAAACCGACCTGAACCGATTAAACCAAAGTACACAAAATTTTAATTCGAAGCCGCACCGCTTTGGGGAAAAAAACCGAACCTAGCTGAGCCGTCCGAACATCGGCAGTTCGGTTGGTTTAATCGGTTTTACTATTTAAATGCTCTCCCCTTGTTATTAGCTTGCATACCACCACCGGCAGAAGGGGCATGTACCTTGTTGTTTCTTATTTTTGTAAAATTAAAGGAAAACATTTTTTCCCCTCAGTTTCCTGCAATTTATGCCTTGGCTTTAACCAAGGCAATCTTAACTGATATTTGGGATGCTTTATGACTTGCTCATGTTCCGTTGATTTAAAAGCTGTGCAGTGCCTTTCTTCTAGTTTCTTTTGATTTGAGTGCCTTGTACAATCATTTTTCATGTAGCATTATTGGTGTTATGCTTTCAATTCGGACAGATAGCTCTCCAACTTGTGCGACAAGGAGTGTCAAATGAACCACGTGAACCATCTGAAGTTGTTGCCGCGCAGCAATCAGCCAAAGAATTCAGTGACTCATCTTCTGAAAAAGAATCTAATGAGTTGGAAAATAAAATGGAGTGTAACTCATGTAAACAGGCTACTACCACTGAAGCAAGTGAATCTACCTTGAACAGTCAGGCAAATGAACCATCTGCTGAATCAGAGCAATCAGGTGGTCAGAAAGATCTTGCCAACTCATTGGGAAAGGCTGATGAGATGCTTCCAGATCTCTCACCCGACGATAATGCCAAGCATGCAACTATAACAACGGTATTATGACAAACCATGCTATTTGAGTCCTTTTGTTTTCTGTACATTTTGATGACTAGTAGCAACAACTCATGCATTTTCACGTTTGCATATAGGGCATAAACTGTGTTTAATAACTTGTGAGGATGACAAATCTTACGGCATTATTTTGAGAAATTACATCTTTAAATATTAATCTTGCACAAATGATATACTAAAACTTTTGCGACCTTATTTAGTTTTTTGGTGTGGAAGCTTGTAACTCAATAATGTCTGCAAGGATTTTTTTTCACGCGGGTTGTCTTCACCATCTGTGTTACTTTATTTGTGCCAAATTGTCACTTCTTGTGACTGAAGGATCAGAAGCTTTTGCATCTCTAAAGAATAATTCAATATTGATCAAACAGAGAAGTCTTTTGCATTTCATCTCCAAACAATAATTGCAACGATGTGGAATTCATGACTATATATCATTTTTAAGATCTGATATTCTACAGTGCACCACGGATTAAAAGTCACCAGTTCTTTGTGATTGCAAGTTATGTACGGTTCTCTGTTGATATTTTAATTTGTCTTGTTGACAGGTTGATATAGCAGAAGATGTGAAGGAAGAAATAGCCAATGTAAAGGTTGAAAAGATCATAGTTGACGAGTTGAATCTTATTGATTTTGTTGGGAAACCAGTTTTCCATGCAGAGCGTATATATAGTGAAACCCCAATTGGAGTTGTAATGGGTCTAGCTTGGACTGCAATGGGTGGTTCCACATTGTATATTGAGACCACCCAAGTGGAACAAGGAGAAGGAAAAGGCTCACTTGTGCTAACTGGTCAGCTTGGAGACGTCATGAAGGAGAGTGCTCAAATAGCTCATACCGTAGCCAGATCAATATTAATCGAGAAAGAGCCAGATGATCCGTTCTTTGCAAACTCCAAGATCCACTTGCATGTCCCAGCAGGTGCTACCCCGAAGGATGGGCCAAGTGCAGGCTGCACCATGATCACATCAATGCTGTCACTTGCCATGAAAAAGCCAGTAAAGAAGGACCTTGCTATGACTGGTGAAGTAACACTGACTGGAAAAGTTCTCCCGATCGGAGGGGTACGTGGTTCCCTCATTCTTGCTCATTCTTTGGCTGTTAACTCTTCTCACTATTTTCTGATTTTTCTGCAATGCCTTGGCCAAAATATTTTCTTATTTCTGATTTGTTACATGATTCTAAAGTCCAATGCTTTGGAGTATCTGGTCTAACATTTTACACAGAATCACGCCGACCTTTTTTGTGACTATTAATGGACTAAAAGGGTATATACCATATCTTACAGGTTAAGGAGAAAACAATTGCTGCGAGGAGAAGTGACGTGAAGACTCTCATATTTCCTTCAGCTAATAAAAGAGATTTTGATGAGCTCGGTGCCAATGTGAAGGAAGGGCTTGAGGTTCAATTTGTAGATGATTACAGCCAGATATTTGAGTTGGCTTTTGGAAGTAGCGATGAAGCACAAAACTAACGGCTGTTTGGTCGCCATCCATTTTTTTAAATCTTTTTTCTCTCTCTTTTAATTTTATCCCCAATATTTTCACTAGACCATCTATCTCAAGAGTTTATTCATTTATTTCAGCCCAAAATTTTATAGCTTCCTCAGGCTGTCGAAGACCAGCCCCTGCCGCTTGTTGTCGTGTATTAGAGTCCCTTCTGCCACTTCTGTCATTTTGATCTTTCTGTGGTGATTAGACATTATGATATAAATTCCTTTTGGGATTTAGAATGTTAACGTTAGATAAAAGAGGAAGCTAGTTGAGGTTGCTTATTCCATGAATATATCTTGTGTACACTTTGTAATATCTGACTATTTAAATTATAGAGCAGAAACTGAATTTTGCCGCATACTCCGTTGTCGATTATCAAAGACTGATTTTCAATAATTTATATCTAGCTGTATTCTGATCATTACTAGTGTTGTACAGCTGTCTGAATTGTAATATTGAGTATATTTCATAGAACTGGAGTCTGAAGTAATACAGTCTACTGAATTCTGTTGCTGTTACCATTCGTGTCATGATATTGCCTTCAGGTTAATTGTTTAGCTGCTTATTGTTCACAGGTTCTGAAATTGAGCCTGGCATTTGTTGGCTTTGTTTCTCGCTTGCTATTCTTGTTGACGGCTGTGAACTCCAAATGTGTCTCACATGCCCACCCACCCACCTTATCTCAATTTCCTCTGTGTGTGACTGTTTTTTCAACAAAAAAGAGATTGGATTTGAGTAATTTTTTGAGATGTCCAATGGTCATATGGGCCCAACTCTGTCATTCCACAATCTAAAGGAAGGTTCGTTTCTCACTTGCGGGGTTCTCCACACAAAAGAGGGCTCAAGGTGAGGGAGGATAAAAAGCAAATTAGAAAAAGAAAAAGAAAAAGAGGACGGGGGGGGGGGGGGGGGGGGGGAGGGGGGGTGGGGGGGGGGGGGGGGGGTGGATTGTTGTGGGCCAAACATATCCATTTAGCTTGGGTCATCCATTACCTTAATTGGAGAACAATTCCTCCTCCTCAACAACGCACATTGCCAAATGAATGCAGAGAAGAGGGCAAAACTTGCTTATTGATCGTCCCCCCGATCTCGGATTTGGTTTCATCCAATAAAACGCGATGATTTGTTTGATTGATGACATTTTTCGCCCCCTTTGCAAGATTAGATTCTATAAAGATCTATCGATTTTGCTGACGTGGAGGGGCTGCTTGAGATCGGCTAACCACAGACGAAAGACTCTTGATTGTGACATACTTCCATTTTACAACCACCTAATCACTTTCCTAATACATTGGTACATTTTTATGCTACTCACCCCCAAAAAAGTGGCACAATCGAAGCAAGTATTATAAAAAATACAAATCAGAGCAAGTGTTGGGATCACAGTCGAATGAGCTCCCGCCACTGTGCTCTGTTTTTATCTCCTCCCCTGTTCTAGAAACAGAGCACCTTCCTCCTCCGTTCTCTAATTCTCTCTTGATTCTCTCCTCTTTTGTTTTTTTCTCTCTTATTTATATAGCCTAGATTGATTCATTGTGGGAGACAGCCACGTCAAAAAATATCGGTTTCGATCCAATTTCAAGCCTCCCCTGCTTTGCAAACCAGTCTTCTCCACCCTTCTTGTGGTAAAATTCCATACATATCTAATGTGTGTGTTTTATTTTTTTTTTTTTTCTGGTTTGTGTTGATTTGTAGCCTGTTTCTTTGTCTTCTTTTGGTTTCAGAACTGGACTTGTTGGATTCAGGTCTTCTTATTAGTTAAGAAGATGGCTGAGAATTATGGGGCTGGTGGGATCTCTATGGGAGTGACCAAAGGTCTTGTTGGAGGAAGGTACGAACCGGAGATGGGATTCATCGTTTAGAGCCAAAGAGGCCCAAGGTTTGAACTCTTTGCTTGCAATTAGATTGAGTTGATAATGGTTCTTAACTTGATGAGAAGATGGATTTTTACAATCTTTTTGAGCAAAGATGCTTCACTTTGATGGAACTCCTCTGGTTTTTCCTTTATTTGTAATTAATTTATTCTGCTAATGGATTTCAGAACATATCTTGATTTTTACTTACGGTGTCCAGAGTGCTTGTTTCATAATATAACTACTTGTTACTTTATCAATCAATTGTTTGTGTGAGCTAAATATGTTTGTAATGTGTACTAGTTCATCTCAGCACACTAAAGGTGGAGTTTATCTTTCTGTGAATTGAATTTAACATGCAATTTCTTTTTACAGATTGACATGCATGCTAATGTGAGAAGAGGTACCAGTCCTCTAGGTCTGACATTAACCAAAACTCCATCTTTCGTGGAACTCATTGAGACGACGCTATCCAAGCACAGCGAACAAAAGACAAGGAAACATAAACCTCAGTTTCCTGCCGAAAAGATGAAGCCTTCTAATATCCCTGCGATTTCTCTCCAGATTTGTTCTTGGAAGGTATCTTTAGTTCCTCCACCGCGAACAAGTTTAGGAATATCCGAGTTATTAAATTTAACTAACAGATTGAAACATATTTCCTATTGCTAGAGAGTAGCATCATATGATGGCGATGTAGTGGTTAAATGTTACTATGCCAAGCAAAAACTAGTGTGGAAGGTTCTGTGTGAAGGCTTGAAGAGTAAGATGGAAATCCAGTGGCTTCAAATATCCGATATCAGAGCTACATTTGTTGAAGGACATCCTGACATTCTTGAAATCGAGGTTCTAATTTGTTTTCTAACGATATTTCTTGTTACAACATAATTTTTTTTTTTTACAATTTCTAGTCACAACAATCTAACTTTGCAGTAGCATTTCGCAGTTGCATAAGCCGCCTACATATTTCTGTGAATCTCCCCCACAACCAAGGAAACATACTATGTGGATTGCCGTGATGATATTACTGGAGGGCAAGCTCAAACATACATGTAGAAGTAACACTTTATATGTTATCTATCGTCTGAACTTAGATATTTCATTACATTCATACTAAGATGTGCACCACATTCTTTTTCAGGAAGCACCTTCTACAGTTCGCTGAAGGGACTCTAGAGAAGCATTACGAAAAACTCCTACAATGTGATTCACGACTATATCAATTGAGCCGTAGGCCTTTTTCTAACACTAGTTCTCCATTCTTTGACATTATTCCTGTCAAGCAACAAGCAAACCAATACTACTCACAATCTGGAATCGTATTTCAACCACAACAATTTTTGCATCAAATCCCCGATGTTGGTACTTTGTGCAATATCAACACTCCTAGTCAACATTTTACGCCATATCAATCTATTTCTTCGTCCATCAATTCCATCAATTCTTTTATTCATTTCCACTTCAAACAACGGCGAGCTCAGGTATATTCTTTGAATTCGTGACAGGTTAAGATCTTAGTTAGTAGATAAGATTGCTAACTGATCCTATCTTGCATTCTCTCTACTGGCATCTATCTATGAACTCTCGACATACTAACAAGGATCTTCAGTTCTAGATCCAAGGCCATCACCTGTAGGTAATTGACTAATTTTTCTTATTTTAGATATTTACATTCAAATAATCTTACACGAACATAAAATCATCTTTGCTCAAAATTGCTGCAGTGAAGAATTTCGATCCTGTCAACATAGACGATATTCCTGTATGGAATCAGGAGAATCCTAGTGTGCAACTTAACCAACAGGCTCTGGAAATAAACTCAATCATGCACCAGCTGCTCAGCGAACCGCAATCTCCAGTGTTCGCGATGAGAAGTCTCCCGAGCTCAGGATATTCAGCATCAGAGAAAATCCTTCTCCTGTGGGAACGATTTCTTTTAGCTGATCGGGGAATCAGGGTCAGCTGTCTAGCTAGAGACTGCTGGTTTGCACCTGAATTGCAACGGCACTCAGAGAGCATTGTGATAAGCCGTTCACAGCAATAGACGAAGTGATTCGATTAGCACTTCTCTGCCTTGTCAAATAATCCCTTAGATCCGTGGGAGGGGGATCAAAGAGATTGGCCTCGCAATGCTGAGGGCGGGGGCATCCTTGCTTCGCACAGCTGAGTTGCAAGGTTCGGAGACGCAGTTCTTGCGTCGTAGCTTCGAAACGCGAGTCTGGCGTCTCTGCTGATAAGAGACGTAGCTCTCGCGCTGCTGATTATCGCGTCTGAACAGAGACGCTTGAGAAATGCAGGGCTGCTGGGCCCGTGCCTAGAGGCGCGTGCCTCTTGTGCTTGACAAGGTGCGAGAGCTTCGCATTGGCGTCTGGGGAGTGGGCCTTCAGAAGAGCCAGCCTGGTGAACCTCATGTTTGGGCTGCCAAACGCGGACTTCACGTGTCGGATGTGGTGCAGAAGAGACGCTGGTCTGAACCTTGCGTTCTGCCTCTGTTGGACAATCAGTTGTTCCAACTTGTAGTTGACGCGCACGCCTCCTCTGCCGCCGTTCAGCGTTCCGGTTGCGTCGTGGAGGTTGAAGGGAACCCCCGACGACCTGGTGCTGAGGAAGAGGATGGACTGGCTGGACACCAGAAAGGTTGACCACGCGGGTCTCCTGAGAGACGCTGGCGCGGGCGTTACGCATGACGCGTTTAACCACGACCTCCTTCACAGCAGCCGCGTCTGAGAGAATCTCAGAGCGGATTTCAGGGTAAATCCCCGTAGAGACCCTGCGGTAGGCCCGGGCCTTTGGGCTCTTGGAGCCGGAAGAAAGGAACTCTTCATACTTTGCTTGGTCAAATTCTACGACGAGTGATTCAACCGTTTTCCCCTTGTAAATGACATCACCTTGCACCACCACTTGCTCGTCAGTAACGAAAGCACTCCCCAGCGAAGTCGCCATCTCTTGTTGACGGGAGAAATGGCGAGGTTCCTTTGTAAAATTTCCTTGAATCAAATGAAAGATTACAATGGATTTACACTCCAATTACAAGAGAGGGAAGATGTTGAGACTTGAATCTCCCCTTTATTTAATGCTGGGTTCTTCAGGTGGCGATGGAAAGTGAATCTTATTTTTCGTTGACCGGGTGAACGTCTGAATCTCTTGGGAGATTTCTCTTTGGGTGGCAGACGGAGTAACACAGCTCCTGTCGCCAAGAATCTCAAAGAGATTGTGGGCAACGATTGGCTTGTACGCAACAAGTTGCTTGAAGAGTTGAACTCTCTTTCCTTTCTTGTGGAGGCTTCCAAGTCAAATTCTTCTCCCCAGAATTATCTCTGCCCTCCCTCAATAGCAAGCGGGGCTATTTATAGAGGTTCCAGAGGTGAACGTTCCCCCTAAGAACACTCCACAATGGGGGTTAACTTTCTCATTATGTGGGCAGTAATTGACCCCATAACAAGGACAGTTATAACCGAGACGCGGGTTTCGACCCTCGCGCCTTGGTGCTGCAATGATGCTGAGACGCGGGTTTCGACCCTCGCGCCTTGGTGCTGCAGTGGGGCTGAGACGCGGGTTTCGACCCTCGCGCCTTGGTGCTGCAGTGATGCTGAGACGCGGGTTTCGACCTTCGCGCCTTGGTGCTGCAGTGATGCTGAGACGCGGGTTTCGACCTTCGCGCTTGGTGCTGCAGTGGGGCTGAGAGGCGGGTTTTGACCCTCGCGTCTTGGTGCTGCAGTGCTGGGTATGATCAGCCTGCGTCTGGAGTTCTGCTTTTTGATGACTTATCTTTTAATGATTTTTAGACAGCCTACAATAAGTCTAATAAACATTACATTTAACATAATGAGTATGAAAACTAAGACATGCTAACAATCAATAATAACAAAGCATGTAAACAAAATAAAAAGCTAGAGATAGTTACCAAACTAATTGAACTAATCTCTATATCTCTAAATCATGGTGATTCTCCCACCAAAACTCCTTGATAGCGATGCATCCAATGTAGTGTTCATCAAGTTCAAACGCATCCACCATCAAAACACCAACACTCTTACATCATGTGAGAGCCCACACCTACATTAATACAATAAGAGTGAATTTTGGTACCCAAACTTTCTTAGGTCCATGGGGGTTGGCACCTTTCCTAACTCAAATATTCTTACTTGCAAAATTTAAAACATGTATTTTATCATAACAAAATTTTGCAAGGTAGCCCTTACGACCACAATGTGTACAAGTGTACACTCTACCATACATGATGTCATGTGTGTGAACATGAGAAGCATGTGCATGCCGTGATGGGTGTGCATGCATATGTGGAGCATGTTTCTTGCGAAATATGAATTCCAATCTCTTATAATTTATGGCACATTAGCTCAAAGTGAAGCCCAAATAATTTACACTTTTCTTCAACATGCAAATATCATTATCAATACTTGAAAAAAAAAGTGGAGCAAGCAATATGTTTATCACAAAAAGATGAAGCATAGAAGCATGACAAACATGAGAATCAAAAGCACTTTTCAAAGAAACTTTTTTTAAAGAAATGCATTCTAATTATTTAGAAATTAAGACAATTTTATTTTTCAAAGAATCATTCTCTTTTAAAACAAAATCAAGTTTTGAAGACAAAACATCATTATTCTTCAAAACAACATCAAAATTATTTTTATTCTTTAAAATTTCATTTTCTTACAAAACAAAATCAAGTTAGATTTTCAAGGAATCCCTTCCACTTGAAATCTCAACCATCTCTTACAAAATCATATCAAGTTTTAAAAAAAAAATTTTTATTTTTCTTTTATTTTAAAACTTTTATTTTTCAAAGCTTTATATTTGAAAAGTAAGTTTTCACAAAACATCGAAAGTTCTTCATTTAAAGCATGAGCATCCATAATATTATCATCATATGAAGAACTAGCACAATCATTAAGATGAGTGTCCAAATTTATCTCAAGGGAGTCATTCTCTTGGACCATGAAGTAAGCTTGGTCGGACTTATCCATTATAGATTCCTTCTCCAAATGTTTGTCGCTTGTTCCTTAGGAGAAGTCAATGTGTTCCACACTGCAAAAGCGAAATCACAATGAGAAATCAATTAATGTGTTCTTTGCTTAATGTGTATTTTAGTGCTTCTAAGGCTTGTGTATTAGCCTCAATGTACTTATCATTACCAAAATATGATTTCTTGATAGTGGCAAGGTAAACATGCAAACCTAGGGCTTTTAAATATGAACTCATTTTAAATTTTCACAAATCTATATTAGAAGTATCAAATATAGGTGGAGCAAGATAATCCATGAGTGCAAAGAATGTGTGCAAAGCAAATATCTAGATTAACAAACGAGGATCTCACTCCTAGGTAGTTAAGCCGAATATCAGGAGTGCTAGCTCTGATACCAATTGAAAGTACACCTAGAGGGGGATGAATACATGTAGTGCTAATCTAAGACAAATAATGTAGAATTTAAAACTAATTACTAACACACAAAGTGTATAACTAAGAGTGAGTCCGAATTTTCCGTGGAGGCACTGAAACTACTCCTTACGATTCTTCTAAATTAAGAGTTTAGGTGCTTTAAAGCTCTCTTGATTCAACACAAGTGTGGGCACACAAACTATATCAAGCATATGAATATAAGCAAGTAAAGCAATGCAAGATATAGAAAGAGATGAGAGTTGAGAGAAAAGATTCAAATGCAAACATCAGGATATGTTTCGAGGTTCGAGTCACTGCTCTACGTCCCCACCTTCACACAAAAAGATTTTCACTATGTCCACACAGGACCTCCACAAAGGGACCTCCACTGAGGAATTACAATTACAAACTAGGAGTACACAACTTCACTCTTTTTCTCCTCTACACAAGAGGAAGGCACAAAGCCTAGCACAAAGTAAAGAAAAGAAATACAACTTAGTGATCCAATGATCACAACACTCTGGGTGATATCAAAGGATCGCAAACAATTTTCTCACAAAATAAAGATCCTAAAGATAATTTAAATTGAAGAGCTCAAGTTTATGAGAAATCAAAGTGTTTGAAAAAAACAACAAAGAAATCACTTGGGGAAAACTTCTTGATAGATATGAAAAGATGAAGGACAAAATAGAATTCCCAAAACTTGTATTTCTTTAATTTTTTTCAAAATTTTGAAAACAAATAAAGATGAAGAATTTGGGCACAAAAACTCTTTAGAAAAACTTGCTAAACACTAGAGAAGTAGAGAATTTTTGCTCTTAAAAATCTTGATGAAAACAGGCCTCAAAACAATATATATATGGCTTTGAAAATATAGACGTTGGGGTCAGAACCTGCCCAGAACAGGCTGTTAGTCGACCGCCCGATCGACCGGCCACAGTTAAATTTTTGACCGTTTGAGCCTGCGGTCGACCGCTCGATCGACCGCCCCAAGGTAAAATGCCTGTCGGTCGACCGCCTGGTTGACCATGCCAAACAGAGACAAGTCCCTTACAGTCGGTCGACCGTGCGGACGACCGGCCATATAGGCATGGCCTATGTGCACGTCTTATGCACATCGGTCGACCGACCGGTCGACCGAGCTCTGGTCCCGTCGACCGGTCGGTCGACTGCCAGTAGGCTAAAACCAGATTTTTTTTTTAGGGTTTGAAAAGCTATAATACCCTAAAAATTCAAATAAATACATAAAATTTCACAAAAATAAGTTCATGTAAATATTTGAAGTGCAAATATATGTGATCAAAATTCATACATATTCAAACTATTTAAACTATTTTTTAGGTAAAGAATTTAAGTCTTAAACAAAAACGTATTGTCCAAAAATCAAACTTTGAAATGGAAAACTAATTTTTCTTCAAATTTGTATAGATACAAAAACAAGATAATTGAAACACATTTTGAAGTATAGTGTGTATGGATAGAATCTAATACATATGTAAATGATATATCCTTGTTTTTGATATGAAATCCAAACTAAGTTTTGATTTTAAAAAAACTTAAAATCAAGAACTAGAATCATCAAAATAAGTCTCTAAATTTATGAAGCATCAATGTGTATGGATGAAATCCAATATATGTATAAACTATGTAAACTACTTTTGATGATCAATTCATGAAAACAATATATATAAATATTCTTGAAAATCTGAAACGGTTAAACCGAAACTGAAACATTTTAACTTGTGATGTGTGTGTATACTTAGCATATCAAACTAACTATCCTTATATAGATCTACTAAATAATAACTAAACAAATCTAACTGAAGTCTTCTTGTAGAGCTTCTTCTCTAGACGACTCGATCCAAACACGATCTAAGAGCTTGACTCCTCTCAAGACTAGATGCGATCTGGCGCGCGAGCTCTTGAATCACAAGTGTAAGCTTCCAAACTTGACTTTGAATTCTTTGTTGAAGATAAACACCTACTAAGATCTTGATCAATAACTGAAACTATATAAGCACAAGATCATTAGTAACTTAACTTCATAAGTTAGTCATCATCAAACTAAGGTGAAGAGCCTTTAGGCTAACATAATTATATATATATTATATATATATATATATATATATATAATATATATATATATATATATAGATATATATATATATATATATATATATATATATATATATATATATATATATTGTGTTTATCTATTCTTACTACTTCAAGAAAGCAATTGCGTACCTTAACTCTTTTAAAAAAGAATCAAAGAAGAGAATTTCAGAACCCTTCACGGCGTATTCGATTTCATTTCTTGTTAGTGAGTTTTAGATTGGTGGTTCTTGTGCTTTAATTTTTATTTGTCATTACTATAGTATATTCACCTATTCACCTCCTCTAGGTGAATTTCATTGATCTCTCTTGTAAATAAATTCCAAGTGATACGAGAGAGAATTGAGAGAAGTTGATTCCGACCAAGCATGCTTCATGGACAAAGAGAATGACTCCCTTGAGGTA